>VZRL01006030.1:381042-449748 GCA_013397895.1 Origma solitaria
TGCGGGTATGGAACGGGGAGGGGCGGGGACACCTGGGGCTGTGCTGAGGGTACGGAACCGGGAGGGGCTGGAGCACCTGGGGCTGTGCTGAGGGTACGGAACCGGGAGGGGCTGGAGCACCTGGGGGCTGCGCTGCCGTTCAACAGGACCGGGACGGGCTGGAGAGCGGGGCGGAGAGAAACCTAATGCGGTTCAACAGGAGCAAGTGTAGGGTCCTGCACCTGGTGGGGAATAACCCCACGTACCAGCACAGGTTGGGAGCTGATTGAACCTCTTCAGTTGTTGCGACTGAAGCCCTTGGGCAGCCCCTCGGCTCTGCAAATTTTGTTTGGAATCCTTAAGCAAAAACCTGGTTTTAGCCATCGACTTCATATCATGTTTCCAGACACTGCCATTACTAATCCTAGACCTTGATGATCCCAACCAGGGCAACATGAACTCATTCAGGGAGTCAAGAATGGCCCCTCTCAAAATCCTTTCCACCGTAGCCATGGGAGAATCACTAGTACAAATCTGCAGAGAGAGAATTAAAAGGTAACTGAACTTTGATCAAGAGCAATGTAAGCTGAAAAAACAAAACAAACAAACAAACAAAAAAACAAAAAAAAGGAAAGGAAGGTGTTTAACAACAACAGCAAAAAGGCAGTACTGGAGTACAATGCAGATTTAGGGATAAGATAGAGTCAAAGAGGACAGAACAACACAGATTAAGAGAAGTTCCTGATCATGCCCAGCATGCAGAGGAATAGAGTACAAGGAGACAATAGTCTGTGGGGTGACGAGAAACAAGTTTGATTTGGCTGATAGGGATCGTGTCTGTCCTGAGTCAAGACTCAACACGTTTGGGGAAATGACTAAGAAACCCAAGAGGAAACCCATGAGCCTTTCATCAGGTTTCTTGTGGCTTGTCTGGACATGACAATCATTTGCAGCCCTTGACTGTCACATGTTGGTGCTACCTGCAGGCTGTCACATGGCTGCAGTCTGTTCTGAGGTTTACCTCAGCTCATGTTACAGCAGCAGAAACATGGCAGATTTTTCTGGAAGAATCCTTACCATGTCTGTTCTGTCTGTCATACTTCTGGGGCAGTTTAAGGGCTGTATAGGCAGCACCACATCTAAACACTGGTTCATTGACAGACCATTTCTGGTTTTGTCTTCACCACAGAAAACACTCTTTTCATTCTTGGCTCTTCAGTCCTTTGTGGGCTTCATGGATACACCAAAGGGTGTTTTAGCCAAGCCACACCATTGCATCTGTGTGTGAAACAGGTGGATTTTGACATCCTTAACGTGGTGTAAGAGCCATGTTGAGGTGTTCCATATGCTCTTCTCATAGTAAATCATGTACTGGGAGGAGTTGCAGCCACACCCAGTCAAGGACCCTGAGGAAGGAAGAGTGTTTGCCAACGAGATGTCAAAATAGGAGAACCAGGAAACACCCTGTTATGGAGGAACAGATTCATTTTGTAAGAAATCCTTCTGATGGGAGCTAAAGAACCTGTTCATCATCTGGTAGTTGGAACTCTGGCAGTCATCTCTGATGCCCTTTCTTCTTAGAAGGCTGCAGATATGTTGGAGAGGGCACTGCATCCAGGGTGCTGCCTGTGTTTGTTGATGCCAGTCCAGCCATCAGGGCAAGGAGCATTGTGCTCAGGAACTCACAGTGCTCAGAAACTGCTCATGTAGGCAGGAATGATGTGTGAATTCAGATGTTGGTCCTAGATATTCCTGAGCATGATAACTTGAAATTAGGATTTCTTCTGTTATTGACCTGCTCCACTGATTTTTCTATCTCTCTATTGCACTCAAGGTTGTGTTTAGCAATACTGCAGGCCAGTGCAGGTTACAGGATCTCGCAGAGGAGCTTGAGGATCCTCCTCAGGATGTAGGAGCATCTGAATCCCACATCCTCAGAACAGATCACAGTCCAGAACACATGTTGGAAGACATGATGATGACCACCTTCAACTTTTCATCTGAAATGTTTTATATTTTGTTTCCTCTAGATGACATGCTAGCCTGGAAATTGAAAGGGTGTCTTAGAGATGGGAAGGAGCTGGAAACATGGGTTTATGATGTCTTGGTAACTGGTGGGAAATAGCTAACACACACTGAGAATATATTCTGTGAAAAACAGACAAAAAAACTGAAGTAACATTTTTGTCTGTGGGGATTGGTAGCAGTAGGAGGCATTCCCATTTGACTTATTGTCTTACCTGAACTCTTCATTGTGATGCAGTGCAAGAACCTGGAAGCTAAGGGAACAGGAACTGGCTTTGCCTGACAAAGTTCTGTTTCGACAGAATTCATCCATGTTATTATTAATCCTCTTCCAAATTTTGTCTAGGATGATAGTTTGTTTTTCATGAGTCTGTCTTCCAGTGTTGTAAACACTGATATCAAACACTGTAAAGGCTGATAAAGGACAGTCCTCTCTATTCCCCTACTGAAAAATATTTCTGTTGTTTTAACTGTAACTGGCTTAGGGTTATGAGGTGCCAGGGCATAAATTCATGGTAGCCTGATAAGCGTGAGAAGCAAGACATTTTTTGTTGAGTTTTGTTGTTGTTTGCTTGTTTGTTTTGTTTTCTGGACTGGAATGCTATTAAGAGACAATTCTCTTCTATGTCTACAAAAATAGAAAACACTTTCCCTCAGCTCCCACCCTATTTCACAGAATTTTCTTGAAAAAGATTATTTCGGTCTACTAGCCAAGCTGTGCTTTGGAGCAGAAGAAAATAATTTTAACGGGCAGAGGCTGCTTGGCAAGCCTGACTCTCCCCAAATATCCAGATTAGTCTGGAAGGTACTTGTATGAACTAGTGAGGCTGCACTCCCCCACCATGCTGCCAGCTGGATATGCAGAGAAGCAGCTGTCGAGCCTGGGACAGTTGCCTGACAGTTAAAAGACAGTAAATGATCTGAAACATCTAAGGGCATTTCGTTCAACTAATTTAGGAAGAGTGATTGTGGGCCTTAACATCAGCTTCTGAACTTTAATGGCAATTTGAATTCTGTGACTAAGAATATAAATTCTACTATGCAAATTTGTGAACTCTTTTTACACATGCCTTGGTGGTGTCAGGAGGACACTGCAAGAGGGAGTCCCCTAGTACTGTGTGTGCACAGATCAAAAGAAGTCTTGGAAGCTCCTATGTCCTGGCTGGTGGTTTTCATTCTAGCTGGAGGTGGGTGGTTGATTGGAAATGAAGGTGAACATAGTAGACCAGATGACTCAGCTTCCAGTTTATTCACTGATTTGCATGCTTACCCTGTCAGGTATGAGACTCACCTCTGGACTCCCACAGGGATCAAGAATCCCATTAATCTTTTCATTATCAAGATGTGCTTGTTTCCATGAGAGTCTAATGCCAGCTTTGTTTCCTGCACCCAACCTCTAACAATGCATGGATGAGAAATGGCTGATACACGTTCTGCTTCAAAACAGCAAGATTGGTCTTTCTGAAATTTGCAGCCATGCTTTTGTGGTAAAGGTACACACACATAATTTATATTACACAGCTAAGGAATATTTTTGAATTCCTTGTGGATTCTGAGCTCTCACTTAAAAACATCTGCTAATAACATTTTTCATAATCTCCATTTGGTGAGGTAACTTTATCCCATCCTGGCAGACAATGACCAGGCCTCAGTTACTCATGTCTTCCTCACCTCCTGGCTGGGCTGGGAAATGTGATCTGTTTTGGGCACAAAGCCTTTAGCACATATGAAGCTCCAAGTACACCAGAAATCTGCAGTGCATCCTATCAACATCACATGCTGTGATGGTGTGAACATTTGAAAACCTTTCCAATGGTCTGTATTCATGTTTCATGCAAGATCGAGGCTTTTGCCTTTGCTTCCAAAGAGCTCTGTGGCTTGGACCCAGAACATTAAAATGATTGCCTGTGTTCCCGGGAGGGAAACCATTAATTGATGCAATGGAGTTTTCTGCAATAACAGGACAGTTCGTCCTGAAAGAGGAGACCAAACTTTCTCAGAGGCCAATGTGAGATTCTGGGCCAAATTCCCCCAGGAACCGCTGATCATCACAAGCTTGATTCACCACTTCTTCTCCCACTGCAAAGCACATTCTTTTGTTTTTGTCTCTTCTGGTATGAATATATGACAACAATAAAAAATAAAACAGGACAGTTGTTGCACTAGGGAGAAAAAGAGAACAAACACCACCTGACAGATGTTAGTGGTGTCTTTTGGATATCACTTAGTTACATGGATAACAATGAGATACAGGAATTTAGCACAAAAGAGGTAGAACAGACCTATAGTGTAAATATGAAGTCATAGCAACAGGCACCTGTCTCCTGGAAACTCATTTGAAGTTGCCAAATTGAGTTCACACAGATCACAGAGCAGTTGTAAAGCCTAAGAGAATCTAGTTAAGAAGAAAGTAGTTCCATCAACAGCATTACTTCCAGGTAGATTCCCTGCTATTACAAAGGTGTGCTCTAAAGCTTCAGCCTTTGTCCCAGTCAAGATCCCCACAGCACCTCAGACTTCTACCCAGCTCTGTGAAGTATGTTGGGTCTAAGTGAGACCTCTAACTCTCTCAGATTTGGCTGAAAGTTGTCACTGCTGGTTCTAAACATCAGGAACATTGTGATTACACAAGCTCTGCCTAGGAAATTATGCTATAACCTCTACACAGATAAATAACAATGTTCTGTAAAGCCAGCTTTATTAAGATAAGAAAACAATATAGAAAAATATGTGTAAACATAAGACCAAATGTGCTAATATTTTACTAGAAGCCAAAACCTTGTGGTGACAGACCTACTGAACACATATTTAACAAGCAAACCACCAACAGGTAAACAGTTACATGTAAACTGTGCTTTTGGGAAATTCTGTCAAGAACCAGCATTGCAGCATGGATTGTCTAATAAATAACCCGCCAACAGTTTTTCAGGTAAAATATAACTGTTCTGTCTCTCAGAATATGTCTCAAGCTATAAAAACAGTACAAATCTTCTCCTAATATCAAAACCACAGTGTTAGATACAGACATGTAAAAAATCTAAACTGCTTAAGAATTATATTAAAATAACTCTATTAAAAACTTACCTATATTAAAAATACTTTCTTTAAAGGCTGTTCTAGCCAGAAGTTAAATCTTTAAACACAGTGCTCACAATACACAAATGTAGAGGTTTTCAGATGTAACTATTGATATATTAGAGGCTGGCTGAGTTAAGAACCTTATCCTTAATGGTACCCTCCAGTCATGTAGATTTGCTGTGCTTCTGAGCAACACCATAGGGAACGTGTGCAGCTATGGTGCCTAATTTCTGTGCTCCTTCAATGTGGAACATCTGGTCATCAAAGAAAATGTGAGGGCGGATTTTCACCAGGATTGGTCCTTTAGGTGCTCCTGCTAGGAAAAGTGCCTCATCAACCTCCACACCCCAGCTACGGAGTGTCTTCAGCACTCTGGCTCCAGAGCTCGCTGCACTTCTGGCTGTGACCAGGTAGGTCCTTATAGGACAATTTAATCGTTCGTTTTTTGCATAGAACTTCTTCTGGAGTTTCCCCAGATCTTCCAGAAAGCCCTTCAAAGGACCCTGAGTATGAAATACCAGAAGCATATTAAGTGTATGTCCACAGTTCCCCAAATCACTATTTCTCTTGCTTCCAAACTTCCAGTTACACACAGAACTCCTTTTCCTAATGCTGTGCTACCCACAAATTCTCTATGTAACATCTCCAAATGGGTCTGCACCCTCACTGGAAATTCGTACATTGGAAAAATGTTAGAACCATAACACTACATGGTAGGATCAGCAGGAAAATAATTCTTGCTAAGGCTTACAAGATCTCTCACAATATTAACTTTTAACTATAGTTAATAAAATATTGATTAAAAACACTGAACTCTTTTTACTATGAACTATGAGCTGTAATTCATTTTCCTGCACAAAAAACAGTAAAAGACCTAATTACATAGCCAGCAATGAATTCTTTCCAGATTAATGACCATATTACACACCAATTAACAGAAGTAAATGACAGTTTGGTTCAAATTGCAATATATTTCACTGTCCAGTACTTTCATAAATCAAGCATTTATTCTGAATTTATACTATTTTTAACAATAGCAGAATTGGTCTTTCAGTTTAAGCTAATATTAAAATATTTGTGGTTTTAGACAAATGGCATAGCTCTGCTTGGGAATAAGAGTTTCAATAACCAGAATAACTCAGCGTTTGAGATTAACATTACCTACAGTCTCATAATCAAGGAAATCAGTACTAGCATTTCGTTTTCGAATGATACCATTAAAAGAAAACTGTAAGTCACTGTCTTATATATGTGGTTCTCTCAGAGAAATGAGAGGACTGCAATGGTGCCTTGGTAAAAGGACTGCAATGGTGGCCTCTTTTATGTGAAAAATGCATTTTAAAGATTATCTTCAAAAAAGAAAATAAATAGGGCCATCAACTTTCACAAAGAACACATCCACACTGGAGAAACTGGAGAAATACTGCAGCAATGAAAGTCATCAGATCTTTTGGAAACTTCCTTTAAACAAGAAATTCAAGAAATACAAACCTGTGCAAGAGGCTTATTTTCATGCAGCTGTTCATGTTCAAAAAATCTATCTAATCCATGCTCTTTGACAATCTGTTCTGATTCATCCGAAAAGATAACAGCATCCCCATCAAATGCCACCCTCAGCTGTACATCTGAGTAAGTAACATCTTTGTTGGCAGTGAACATTGTAGCTGATGCAATGCCTGAAAATGGATCAGAGACCCTCAGTTAGCAGGTCCTGCAAAGTCTTTCATGAAATTACCAGCAGTTTGATTCCAACAAATTATTGGTGGTGACCTTAATATATGGTGAGCATGAATGATCACAAAAGCTAATTAGAAATGGCTATTCCGCAACACAAATGCATGGAAGCTGTCCCACAACCAAAACTTCTTGGACATGCTTCCTTCCACTTTCTTCTAAGACTATGTAAAAATGGTCCCCAAGCTGTTCTGCAAATGAGACAAAAGCCGGAAATCCCAAGGAGACCACTCAATCAAACTATTTGTTATTTTTTAATTCCTTGTGCACACAGAAGCTGCTTTTTAAAGTTGTATCAAAAAGATGAGGCTATTCAAACAGAAGTTGAATAGAGGCATGAATTTCATTTCTTGTTGAAGAGGAGAAGACAGAAAGGTGTAGGATGATTAATTTGTCACTATCAGCAGGCTGAAGGGTCAGAGAGGAACAGTGCCACCTGATTTCATTTGGTTGAGTAAAAAGAAGTGATAGGCTTGCAGCATACAAAGTGGTGACTTTCTGCATTTGATGAAGCAGCACTACTTTCTGTGAAAGACACACAATATATTAATTTTTGAACAAGCTCAACAGAGAAATAGCCAAAGAAAGTCAATTCAAACCTGCTTTTATAGCTTCTTGCACTTTTTCAGAATCCGCTGAGAGGTACAGGTTCGTGAGGTACGCAGTCAGGTAACCAATGGGGCTCTGTCCTCCCGTCATACAGAAACGTTCAATCGTTAAGCCTAAAGTAAGAACAGCACACGGTGTGGCTCTGCCTTGACACTACAAACCTGTAAAAGGAACCTGTGAAAAGGTACACCAGCCTAGCTTACAGTAAACTTAAAAAAACATGTTCATCATAATTTGAACAAGTTACATAATTTAAAACTATTAAAATGTTTGATCAGCCCACCCTCATTGAGAATTTAGGGGAAAAAAAGTTCCCTCTAAGGCAGAAGAGCAACTGCTGTGAAGATGTTATGCATAGGGCGCATAGATACCAAATAACAAAACGTTTAAGGACTTCTCAGAAGTTATGGTTCATACCTGACAAATCCATGGCACTGGACCAAATTCTGTCTAAATTCTGTTATGCTGACACAAAAAGCAAAATTAAAGAAGCTGCTTTTCCCAAAGTCAAACAGGAAGAATAAAATTAATTCATATTGATATGTTACAGCTGGCAATTTTACACATTAGTATTTATTTTATTTACCATAGTGATTGATGCTGTTTATGAGCCTCACTCCCACTTGGGCATGGTTATTAGTCATCAGGACAATATCAAACCGTTCTTCGTCTTCAGGGTACAGCTCAAGAAGCCGAGAGTTGACATGCTCCAGTGCCTGCAGGTTAAAAATGTGGAAGTCAGCAGACAAGTGGAATGTGCCTCCTTTCTTAGTCACTGTAATTTTAGTGATAGGATTGTCTTGAAAGAGAATGTGAAGTGCCTGATAGTTTACCTTGCTGAACA
This sequence comes from Origma solitaria, assembly GCA_013397895.1. Taxonomy (NCBI): domain Eukaryota; kingdom Metazoa; phylum Chordata; class Aves; order Passeriformes; family Acanthizidae; genus Origma; species Origma solitaria. The sequence goes on from VZRL01006030.1 coordinate 389,312, forward strand.
TGTTTTACTCCTTTCTGAACTTGTTTTACTCCTTTCTGTTTTGCTGCCCCCCGTAACAATTTGACTGAGTTCATTTGAAAGGAAGCAAGTAAATTTCTCATTTGGAGTTATGGAACTTACTTTTGGTGATTTACTGACACAATTCAGGTTGTCAAGGTGTGAAAGACCATCCTTAAGTAATGAGTACAAAATCACATCATGTCAACATGATTAGCTTGACAGTTTCTAATTGCAGTACTGAATGAGACAGATTTTGATTTGAGATCTCTTCAAAGATAATGGACCAACATGTTACACCCACAGTCTAGTATTCTTATTTCCTTGACCTTTCATCTGTTCCTCTCTCTCTGTATCCATCTGTTCTGCTTAGAAACTCATCCCTTCAGAGTATGATTACCTTTCTGCTTTGAGATCTTGGCCCTTGAATGGAATGCTTTGAGATTACAGCAACAAAATCAACAATGAATCATCAAATGAATGCAAGACGGACTGATTTTCATTAAGGTGCTCTAAAATGTCAGACCAGTTGTTCAGAACTAAAACGCAAATTTCATAATTAAATTCTGGAAATGCCACTTAAAAAAGCTATGCTATTGTGGGCCTGTGCTTTGGAAAATTCTAAGTGAGACCCTGGTATAAGGCCTAGGAAAAAAATCTTAGTATATGGTCATAAGTCACTTCTATTTTTCATACTCTCTTACACTGGCAATTTCTTAAATTATTGGAGAATAAGGGTGAATGGAGTAGGGGATTCCATTTTTTTGTCCAGTGCCTGTATATTTTGCAGTCTAAGGAAACCCTGGCCTGTGATTACAAATCTTAAATGCTATAAGCATGAGATATAAGATTTTAAGGTAGTATCTTAAACATTTCAATAAGGGAATAAAAAGAAAAATATATTATTTCTCTTTTGCTTTCTTTGTCTCCAAGTACAGAGGATGACTCACTCAACAAACCCACAATTCTCCAGCCTAATGATTCCTGTGACTAAGCAATACAAAGAATTCAAATGCAAAGGGTGTATCAGAAAGGAACAGAGATCAGAAGGGAACAGAGGTCAAGGTGTATTCAGCTGGGCATAGCTAACAGCTCTGATTTTCAAAGTATGAGCAGTTAAAGAGTCAAATCTTGCTTATACTCTAAGTAAATTTGACACTGAACTCAAATAAATCTTTAAAATTGACTGTGCTAGCAGGGCTGCTACATATAGGAAAAGATGCAGTGAATTCCCAAGTCATTCCGCCCTAACTGGTATACAAAGTGAATAATTTTATTTCACTTTGGATAATTTTATAACACTTTTACGTTAAAAACACCTTTACAGTGCTTGTGCCATTAACGCTACTAACAGCTACATTATATTTACAGCAGCTTGGGTATTGACATAAATCATTTTTCCACTGTGTATGTTGACAAAGTGAATAATGAAGAAAATGTTTTAAATTCCTGAGAACAAAACTGAACCAATAAAAATTTACTTTTAAAACCTGAAATATTCTGCCACAACACTGATGTCAGCAACTGCAATTTCTAATTTTGATTTAATTAATTTTCTAAAATCGTTGTGGTATAGCTCATCAAACAATTCTCAATGGACATAAAATTACATCTGTAGACAGTGTTTTTTCAAGACAGTCCCACTAAAACCTGTGCTCTTCAAAACTATAAAGATTTTTAGGTCTTTTCACTTTTCTGTAATTTCACCTGCTTTCTGTGCTGCAGGCTGTTTCCCTTGGCCTTTTCTCTGAGTCTATTTCTTTTACTGGTCCTCAAGAAAAATTTCCAGGGCGACAATGAAAGCAAGCAACAATTAAAGTTGGCCAATAGAAATTAATTTCCTAATAATTAGATAAATATTAAATCAACACTGTTTTTGTTTTTTGTTGGTTTTTTTTGGGGGGGAGGGGGGAGTGGGTTGATGTATTTGTTTTGTTTGGGGGTTTTTGGGGGGAGGAGATTGTGACACACTTAAAACGATTTGGAACCTATCTTGACTGAAAAAGGTCTTAAAAGGAAAGGTGTTTCGTGTGCCTCATGTCCAGCAGACAAGGCAGGTTGCTTCTCACCCGCAGCTGGGATGTGATGCTGTGAACCGGGATACAAACCGGGATGCTGAGGGTACCACGCCGGGCCCGGTGACGCGAGCAGTACGTGCTCTGCCGCAGGCGTTCGGCATTAGTGCCGGCGGGAGAGGAGGGAAGGACAGGAGGAGAGGAGAGGGAATGGGAAAGGGGAGAGAAGCGGTGGCCGCGGGGCCAGGGCGCGCAGAGAGATGCGGGGATGCTGCCGGGCTGCCCTGCCGCGACGAGCTCAGCGTTAGGAGAACAACTCCCAGAAACATCTCCCCGAGGCAGGATTATCTCTGCTGAAGGAGGCTTCGGGCTCCTCCTCTTCCCGAAATTTGGCCTCACAGCATCCTCCGCGCCCCGCCGCACCCCACATCCTCCCCCGCCCCGCCGGGCCACCCTCTCCGGGCCGCCGCTCGGCTACCTTGACGAAGTAGAACGCCGGTCCAGGCTTGAGGGTGACGTTCTCGTTGTTCTGCTGGTACTCCACGTACTTCTCCAACCCTTGCTCTTCGTAGATCCGCTGCTCCTCCACCAGGTCGAAGAGCGCTCGGGAGGACACGGCCACCGTGATGGCGTTCTGGGGCTTGGGCTGCAGAGAGAGCTCCGGGTAGCGCCGGCCCACGGCCCTCAGCCCCCGGGCCCCCAGCCTCCCCCCGGACCCCGCGCTCCGGACCCCCGGCCCGCCCGCACTCACCGGCCGGGGTCTCTTGGTGACCAGGTCGTCGTAGAAAGCCTTGGCCGCCGCCCAGTCCTGCTCGGCTTCCTGCTGCCGGTCCTCCTCCGCCTGGTTGGGCTGCGGCTTCTCCGAGCCGGAGCCGCTCATGGTTCCTGGCGTGGCCGGGGCCGGAGCGGGGGACCGGGAAGCGGCGGCAGCGGCCGCCCCCCTGCCCCGCCCCGCCCTGGCCGGGAGGGGGAAGGCACCGGCGCTGCCTCTCCCTAGCTCTGGGCACGCCTGGGGACGCGGCTCGGAGCGCTCCGGCCCTCCCTCGGAGTGGAGCGGCCCCGACCCCATGGGGCAGCGGTGCCGCGGCCTCCCAGCCCCTCACAGTCCGGGGCTCAGCCCGGCCGCAGTGTCTCCCTCATCGCGGGGTTCGCGGGGTGCGCGGGAGCCGGAGCGGCGGCTCTTCCCCGCAGCCCTCACGGCACCTGCGGCGTCTCCTTCCCGCACTGCTGCCTCCGGCCGCTGCCCTCCGCAGTGCTCGGGGCAGCGGGGCCCGCGGTTGCTTGGGGTCAGGCAGCAGCCGCCGGCACTCAATGTACCTACAGCAGTAGAGATTTATTATTTAACTGCAATGGCTTTATCGATTTAATGTTAACCGAAACAAATTCCCGGGAGATTTCTTATATATTATGTTTTGGCAATCAAAATGGGCTTAATGTCTGTGGCCTGGGGTCCTTTGTGCCATGTAGCAACACAGAAAAGACCTTCAAGAAACAACAATTTGGGCAGTGGTGTGGAGAGTGTGTGCTCACCACAAAAACTGTTCTGGCATGAGGCTCGGGTGGTCCTAGAATCCAGAGTCCCACACAGAGCTATGGGCAGCATCTAATACTCATCTTACACAACTCTCTGAAATGGTCCTGTCTGCCTCTGCAGATCACCATCTGACCCACAGCAAAGGTTTCCACACTGATAAGCTGCAGGAGAGAGTGGAAAGTGAAGAAGGAATCGGCTTTTCTCCTAAGCCAGTACAGGATATGGCACAGCAGATCCACAGTGTATACGCTGACATGTATCTATGTCAAAGCACATGTGATCACCATCCGAAGGACCTTCAACATTTTGAATGAAGACTCTAAATATTGATTCCTACTCTGATCACTATATCATCTATATCAGATTGTCAGATCTTTCTGCCTCCATCCAGTCTCCAAAAAGGGACAGGACTGGTGTTTTTTTTATTTTTCCCCCTTGTTGTTCGTTTTTGTTTGTTTTTTTCTTTTTTAATGTGGCTTCCCAGTGAAAGGAGGATTATGTAATTATACCATCTGTCTTTCCCCAGTGATGTTCGATTGCAAACAAATTTGACAGGAGGATAAAGATCTCAAAGAGATTTAAATTGTTACAATGTTTAATGAGAATCAACAGCAACATGCAATTTGTTGCCCTGCGGGGGAAAGCACTTTTTCTGTTTGTTCCTCTTCTGTGTAGCAGCAAACAAGTACTGCCTGGCTGATCTGCCACCTCCAAATCTGCCACATTGCCTGATGCCCAGCTAACCAGGGAGGGGGGATCTGGAAGCAGGGAAGTGATGGAAATGGGGAGGTTAGAGGAAATGGGAAGTGGAAGTTGACCATACTGGGGTAGGGGAGCTAGGAGTAAGAGGTAAAAGGAGACGTACTGAGAGTAGTGCATGAAGAAGCCAAACGCAAAAAGAGAAGTTAGGATCATTGTAGTGGCTTTTGTGACAGGAAGCTCCAAAAGGCATGACATAAATCTGAACAAATCTGATTTTAGTAGCTCTTCTACTGATAGATGGGATTTTTTTCCTTGAATTTTGGTCCCAAATATTTCACTCTGAGTGTGTTTCCATGTCTGGGCTCAGACCTGTAGCATGTCACTGAAAAACACCTGCTCCCCTCCATGCAGGGAGGTCAGGCTGAGCAGCCAGGCTGACCCTGGAAAAAGGGATCAAGCCACAGAGCAGCAGCTCCTGGTCCCAGTCACCAGCACCGTCCCGCTCAGAGACTTCAGCACCATTCTCCAAAGGTGATCTCCAAGAAGAGACTATTCCTAGTTAAATTGTTGGGTCCATTGCCATAGACAAGAGGGGGAAAGAAGAAGAGGAATTGGGAACCAGTTCTCCAGTGGTTACAAAACTGAACTGTCCTCTCTGTGTGAACCTGGGACAATACATTTCCAGAACCATGCCCAGCTTGACTTCTTGTCGTGCTGTGTTCCCCACCACCCTGCATCCACTGAAGAGCAAAATCAGAGCTCCTCAGGTGCATTCTTGGTTTTTATTTTTGTTTCCCCCTTTCCTGTCCACCTGAGAAAAGAGACATCACTCAGTGAAGACTCCTTTTAACCTATGCAAGACATCTGAAAACTTAAAAGACGTTAATTTGGTACTGGGCCCAAGCAGTGCTGTTGATGTGCTGCTGCTGAAAGCAGTGCTATGCTAACAGAAATATTTTTCTTGCCAGACCCACATGGTATCTCTACACAGCGCTCAGCTGTGTGAACATATGCACTGGGCTGCCATGTCTCTGTTCTGTGCTTGGCTGCCTGCTGCTGACATACCCTCCATTTCCTCTTTCGCTGGAGATTGTGAGCTGAGGGCCTGACATGAAAGCCTTCCAGCTTCAGCACCTTATAAATGAAATCTTGACTTCCCAAACGCAGAGTGTAGCAGCCTTATCTACATCTAAAACATGTAGTAATGCCCATGGGGTTCCAGGAAAGAGCTATGTCTTGCTTTCACTAAACCTCCTGGGGAGTCTGAGAAATAGGAACAGATCCAAAACTGAATGACTTTGTGGTTTGTGAGCTAAGCTAGAAAGGAAAGGGAATGAACGGAATTTTCTGCTATCGTGCATTAATTTGTAGGGCATTTACACTAAAATAAAAGAATTTGTATTTCTATCTTTGTATGTACATTTTTATAGCTTGTCATGCACATTCTCTGAAGTCTGTTACAAGGGTTTGAATAAAAAGTCCCCCTGCTTGAGCTGCTGATATTTTTCCTGTGTTAAGTACAACCACTCAGAAAGACTGATATGCTCTTGTTCAAGAAGGAGTTCAAAGTGCATTACTAAAAATAATTTTTAAAAATTGTGGGTTTTATTTGTCTCCTTTTGAGACCAACTTCTATTTGGAAAGACATGAAATATTTCCAAATATTTAAAATAATGAGAGCAAAATTTAAAGATTTTTTTTTTAATTGAAGGACTTTATCTCCCTTTAAATGTGTAGATCCAACTATGTATTGTGCCTAGTTATATCCCAAATATAGACTTCAGAGCCTAACTCTCTCAGACTTATGCCGCAGTCATTTCAGAGTGCAATTGCACTGATTTTGACTTCTTATATACATTATGATTTTTCATGCTGAGTGCCCAAGACCCGTAGCATAAGTATGATGTTCCCAGAGGAAGGAACATGAAAAGGTCTTTGATCTAGGTCAACCTGTCATGGCAAAATGGGTGGCAGCACTGCCATATTATATCTGACCAACCAGATAAATAATTTGTAAAATCATCCTGTTTGTAGTTAGTATAAGCACCTCTAATACAATCCTAGAATTCAGGACTTGATTTTATAAAGCATTTAACAGCTGATTTTCTACATGTTTCCTACAAATCCTCAGTGTGGATCTCAAGCAGTCTATATTCCTTTGTTTGCATGTCTGCAGTTATCAAATTTAGTCTAACACAAGCATAAATAGCACTTTGTTTTGCCAAAGATGTGCATGATGAAGCTGCATCATGCCTTGAAGGCACATCCATTTATGCTGAAGAAACCTTCATATTGCATCATAGGATTCACTTTCCTTTTTCATCTCATAGTGCTTCCTAGTTCTTCTTTTGGTCCTTCTTCAGCAGTATTTTTCATTTTCTCTCTCTTCTTCCTGCAGTTCCTACCCTCTGTCTTTGTGCAGGGAAACAAGGATGCAAAAACCTATGGCATCACATTGCAATTTGTGGCAACTGCCTTGCATCTTTCCCTGGCACTGCCTTGCTCCAGTCTTTAATAATTTGTTCATTTGCAACAGCCACATAAATTCCCTAATGACATAGATCTTTTGTTCTTCTAAAATGATCTATTCCACCTCCATCATTCTGAGTATGACTCATTCCAATATTAATGAGACAGGTGACAAGGAAAGCTAAATCCGGCACAAGTACAGAGAAATGCTCGGTATGGTTTGCTGAGCCATGATCTATTTTCCCTAAGAAATCCAATTTAATCATTACAATGGAAGTTTCACTCCCCCTGTTACTGAAGCCTCCTATTCTTTAATCTCAGAAGGAAATCAGCAGCCAAGTTTTGTCTTTAGCTTTTGGGATATTCCTTCTCTCTAGAGGGCCTAATATAATTTTTCCTAGAAAAATACAACTGTAACGGAACTTCTAGAACTGAACTCTCTTCCTAACTCTTCTGAGCTAAACAACAAATTTTTACCTATCTTTACGTCAAGAAAGGCTCATCGCATAATTGCAACATTTAAAAACAAATCAAGAATAATTCTGAAATTCAGATAAAATATTATTTTTACCTAGATGCTAACTAAAAAAATAGAAAAACAGTGCCTTAGCTCCAATGTTAAATATGTCTGCTCCGTCTAGTAGTTTGCCATAGGGAGAATTGGAGCAGCATTCAGTGAGCAAGCAATCCTGGCCATCTTGTCAAGAATGTGGAATATGACAAATAGGACAAGAATGCAGTCTTGTTGAAAATCTGTGGTCAGAAAAAGCTCTACAAAAGGCACATATGCTGTCAAAAACAATCATGTTGGTGTTTTCTCTGAGTTAGAAATGAATCAGTAATAAAGTAATATATTTTGTATTAATAAAAATGAAGACAAATTACAATAACCGTATCAATAATAGTAGGTTCAGCTGTTCAGGATTTGACTTTGTAGCAGCGGAATCACTCTGCACTTAATGAACACAAAGGAAAAAAGATGAGCTGGAGGAAGGTTTGCCCCTGTTCCAAGCCTAAACAGAAGAATATTTGCATTATAAAACAACCACACATCAGATAGAAGGTACATACAAACCCTGTGGGGTTCCTAGATCCTACTGAATAAAAAGTACAGTATCATGAAAAATTTTAGATTCACTTCTCTATAATAGAGACAGTTGTTTGAGCATTTTTCATTATGCACTAATCATCTCTCTAATAATGGAAATTAATGGAGGCTTTTGTCACGCAAAGAGCTCCACACAGGGACATGTCTGTGCAAGACTGAGACCTAAATGTTAAAACCCCATTGATACATTGTACCATAACAAAAGGCACTAAACTATTCTAAGATTCACTCTGATAATTACATGTTCTATTCTGTATTAAATACCCATGGTTTTGTTGTGCTACCTTCCACAAGGGTTCACATTAAGTATTAAATTAGGTTAAAATCTTTAATGAGGACATCATAGTGAAAAAGATTTTTAGAATTTTTTTGAGTGGTTGTGCAAAAATACCATAAAGATATCACTTAATCTCAGTTGCACAGTGCTAGTTATAGTTTTAAAAAAAGGGGAGAACAAGCAAGTCTATTAGATGTGTTTCTCCTCCCCCCTCTCTGGGGTGTTCAGGGAAACCCATTCAAGCAAACTGTGGTTTCTCACCCCTTTCCTGAATGGGTGAAGGTATCAAACAATGTGTGTGCCAGAGTGACACTGATGGGGTGATACTGTGCACCCCGATGGGACAGCAGAGCGATCCCATGGGCTTTGGACAGCAGCAGCCATGGCAGAGCAGAGCCATCAGAGCAAAACCAGCCACTGACTGTGCCACAGCACTGGCTGCCGTTCACACATTGGGAAAAACAGATCCACTGTATTCCAAAAACAGAGCTTCTGCCTTTCCTCATTGCCTACATATACCAAGTGTCATTTGAGCCTTACCCCACAGGGTAACTCACCTACAGAGCAGACTGGGCAACAGGAATTTTGCTGACATAGCCATAACCATCCTGCTGCTGTCCTTGAGAACAAAGCTTTTTGTTTGTCTCTTTATGAGTATGTGAAAAAAAAAAAATACAATTTCTACACTCTCCCAGGCAATGAAGAATAGGAATATAGTCAGAAAATGTATGAATTGCTCCTAGCAAGGGGTGTGGGACGATGTGATTATACCTAACAATAAAGGAGACAAGGTTTAATTGCAGCAAGAGTGCCTTTGATTGCACAGAGTTGCCTCTCAGGTCCAAGAAGAGGATTGTAAGTGATTAGTGCAGCATTCCTGATGGGGAAAGAGGAGCCAGAAGTGTAAATAGAAGGGGAGATTTAGGGCTTCTTTAAGCTATGGCTTCAAATCTGTCAGCAACCTGCACACAGCATCTCTGTTACTTAAGTTATGAAGTGATTCTCTTTTGCAGGGAATGTGTATCCCATTTCTGGTTCAGGTCCCCTCTCTCCTTTTGGCAAGTTAAGCATTTGGGAGAAAACTGGTAAAGACTAAAAGCAATGATAATGTGTTATTGTTTGTGTTGTGCTAGTTTCCAAGAGCCTCAAAAAGCATCGGGGAGCTGTTGTGTTTGCTGCTGTAGGAACACACAGGAAGGTGCTCTCCACAGGACACCCTTCCTCCCTTCTCGGATCCTCTCAGTAGAAGGGAGATTAATTTTGCAGACCTCTCCAAGCTCAAGCATGAAGTGTGAGGCTCCCACAGTTGCCTTTCCCCACATGCTTTCCCACAGCTGTGCTGCTGTCTGGTGCATTTGCAGTGCAGTGTTTCAATCCCTCTCCTGCATTTGGACCCCTCAGAGCCAAGAAAACTGGGCTGACCTATTTGGTGTGATCGCTAGCGGGAATTGCCCGGTGCAGAGGGTCAAGAGCTGAGGTTATGAGACTCAGCTGCAGCTGAAGGTGAGACCCACACTCAGAATCTCCCATGCTATGGCTTCTCCTTTTGTTGTGCGACTTAAATGTTCCTCAGACATGTTCATCAGTTCTCACTGTGCTTGCATCAGGGTAGGGAACACTCCAACAGTCTGTTTTTAGTTCCCCTGAAAGTGACTTTCAAGTTGTACTATTTACATTAAAGCAGTATTTATGTTTTTCTGTTTTCAATATTTTTCTTAGATGTGTAAAGATACCAATATGAACAACAATGACAAGAACAACACCAGTAATAACATGAAAGCACTGCTTCCCATTGGAGGGGTCTACAATTTAGTAGCAAGTATCTACATCATAAAATCATTTTGAATGGTGCTATGTGTAATTTTAAAGGGTACTATAAAATCATAGAACAAAAAGAAACTCAATGAGATTTCAGTAGGTCATGGATCATATAAATTGGTTATCAACTTCAGCTCCTGACTTTGAACAAAAGACATTAACTGTCCTGCTTTCATCCTATTTTCCTTCCTGTACAGAAATTTCCATGTTGGATGTATTCATTATGGTCTTTCTCTGTAAAGTAAAAAAGTGTTTATGTAGAAGACAGTTCATTACACAGAAGGCTTAACTTGCACCCTCTTCTCTTTCAAGAGAGCCTCAGGTGACTGTACTGCTGAGGTCAATGCCCTTGGCAAATGTATGGGTGTGTGTAATGCTGGCACAGTGTGGGGGAATGAATGCAGACCTCTGAGCCTGAGACCTTTCAAGAAGATTAATGTGCACTCTCCAAAGGCACTGCAGGACTTTGCCTGGCAAGCCCTGTGGAGGGCTCCAAAGCTAGAAATTACAGACTTACCAAAAGTTGGAGAGCCTGTGAGAACTACAAAGATTGCCCAAGGGTCTTCACCAAGGGTCTTCAGAGTAGTTATTTTGGGCATTGGTGTGTCAATGTGGCAGCAGTCACGAGCACAGGGCAGCTACCAAGTGTTTGTACAGCCTGGGCTGGCTCAGTGCTGCTGTGCCTGCTCCTGGCAGTGTCAGAGAGTTCAGATTTGCTCATGGGTGGCAGCAAACAACCCTGGCAGCCTCCTGCTGTGTAAGCGCACCTCAACAAGTACTTTCTTGAAATACATATTCTGTCATTTTGCTGGGTTGTATGTATATTGCTGTGGGAAACCCAGTGGTCTGTGGCATGAGGGAGGTTATACAATTTGATAGGAAGGGTTGTTCATGTGTTTAAACTCAGTGAATCACTGGGAGATCAGATTGAATGTAGGGTTTGGAAAGATACCTTTGCAGGTCTCAATGGCCTGTTCAGATTTGTCACTTCTCTGGTGTCAGTTCCGGCCACTGCCAGCTTTTGGTTTTCATTAAAGTGCATTGAGTGCTTTTGTGATCTGCAAGCCATGGCCTTTTATAATGCCCTGTCTGCTCACAGACACTCAGAGGATTATTGTAAACCAGGATTTTCATGATGCTGGGGTGCAACTATTAGAGGGCTGAGCTGGTCCTGAACTCCCCCCTAACAACATTATTGCAATACCCACTGCTAGTAAATTAATTCAATTTTTCTTTCTTTGTAGTTTTGACTCAAAGCTTTGAATCCTGATTAGTATCTTAAATTTATTTTCAGCTGACTTGATTACTAGTTGTTTGATAAAAATACTATCCATAGCTCTCTCTGTAGATATTGCTTTTCTAATATCCTTCTCATTTATACCAATCAAGTAAAAAAAACATTACATTTTATCCAGGCAGGAGGTGTGTGATGAAATATGTTGTTTAGCAAATCCAGAAGTAAGCAGTGCTTATCACTACTGGTACTATTTGTTCTCCAGTCTGTATCCATTTATTCCTACCAAAGAGACACAGTTCCTGTTGATACTTATATCTCTAATAATATTACAGATATTTGTGCATGGTATTTCTCACTGTCTTCTTTAATTGGTTTTATAATATTCGTCGAGGGCATGACCCTCTTCCACATGGTATCTTTAAAATAAGTTCCATGGTCAAAATCCTGTCTTCTCTGCCAGTAGTGAGATATTTTCGTCATGAGAATTTCACTCTTCCAGATACTGGCTTCTCTGTCCTAGAAGAATCTCAAATGAGCCAGAGCAGACCTCCAGTGACAAGGGTTGCATACAGCCCACACAGAAGTTAAATCTTCAACACTTAACAGACCATTGCAGAAATGGAAAATGGCATAGGGCTGACTGGGTTTGTTTTGTTGGCTGCAAAGGCTTTTGAAAGAACAAGTTGCACTATATCTGAGCAAAAGTGGGATTTTTTGGTCCTGTAAGAATTGATTGAGTTACAAAACCTTTGTCAAATCCCATAGATCTCCAGTTCTGAATTTCATCAAATTATTAATCCTTATCTGTCATGAATGTCAAAAACATACTGAGAGCAGGGAAAAAAATTAATCCTGTAGTTCTAGTTTCCCTCACTATAACAGCATCTGAATAGCTCAGAAACTTTGGCTAAAAGGTTCTTGATACTTTACAATAGATTTTGCTTGTTTTTTATTTGGTTGGGTTTTTGTGGGTATTTTTTTGTTAGTTTTGGTTGTGTTTTTGTTTGGGTGGGGGTTTTTGGGGTTTTTTAAAATTTGGTTGGTTGATTGGTTTTGGTTTGTTTGTGTTTTTTTTTGTTTTTTTCTGTGAATTACAGCATGTTGACAGGAGGTTTCTGGACATCTAGGTGAGAAAGGAATATTCTCGGTTCAGGTTAATTCTTGCTAACTCAAATATATCTCTCCTGAGCATGTGTAAATGGGTTTTCCAAAGCCTTAAAACTTGGAAAATTTAACTTTCAGAAGTATGACAAAAGTTGCTTTAAAGTAGTAATGCGACCCAAATGATATATTTTTCCTCTAGCTACATTCTAAGAGGAGAAGAACAAATTTTGCTAAAACAATTTTTCTCACTCCAGGTTGAACTACTACTACTACTACTACTACTACTACCACTATTACTACTACTACTAAGACTAATAATAATAATTAATCAACTGTTAGTCAGCCTAAGCTATTGCAAATAAACTATATGTATTCTTCAACAATGAATTCACTCAAAAATAGGAGAAATCTTTGCACCTGAATAAACAGCTGTAAAATAATTGGTAATCTAATTCTTGTGGGTTTTTTATTGCCTTGAAAAGCACTTTAAATAGCAGACCATGCGATGCATATGATTCTGATGAAATGCAAAAGAAAGTATGTAGTCAAATAAATTTTCACAAAAAACATAAATTAAGTGAAATTCTTCAGAGGATTTGAATATCAGTTTTATAATATGTCAGAATAAAGATGGGCAATAGTGCAAAATATGTGAAAACAGCGCCCATAAAGTTTTTCATACTAACCCTCCTTATATCATGCAAAAAGATAATAATCTGTAATAGGCCCATATTTTCCTGTAAGACACTCTGATGCAATTTTTTGTGAGCTGGTCTTGTGTCATGTTGCATCAGAATGTTCAAATCCTGTTACCATTTCAAAATAATTCTTTTTTCCATTTGTATGATTGCACTGAGAATCAACATTCTTCACAGATACAGCTATTTAAAAAATCAAAAGAAAACAAAAAAAGGAATAGATATTTCTTCTTATACCCAACAGACTTTTCCCAGCTTGTCTTAAATGTTCTTTAAAAAAAAAAATCCAACCAAACCAAACCAACACAACCTCCACACACAAACTAGTTAAGAATCACCTGAAATGACACAATTACAGGTTTGATTCTTTATGTAGGACTTCAGGGCAGCATCAAATTATATTATGTCCAGTAAATAAGTTGCCCCATTCAGCTGTAGCATATGACATACAGGACAAGCCATGCTACTCTTGACTGCATGGACTGGGTGGAAAAGCCCAGGCCGAACAGTTTAGAGGTGCTCCATTTTCTGAGGCTTCCATACTTTGTTGCTAATAGCCATAGCAACACTTGCTCCTATTTGCTAAAAACTTAATTGGAATAGTCCGCTCAAGCTTGGGGAAGAAGTTTTCTGTGTTCAGATGTCTGGAAACACCTTCACCTATGCAGCCTCAGTAGTTAACGATATCAGGGTGGATACGGAACAGGAGCAATATGAAGAAATACTAATTTTTTGTTAGTAATATATTCATAATTTAGGAAAAATAGCATCAGACTCTTCGGTATATCTCCCCTTTGCCAGCATGTCCAGTAACATCTATTCTATATTGACTCTTGGAAAAAAAATAAGGAGATTACAAGGTGGCTTTATGTGACTTTTTGCTATATTTCTTCCTAATCTCCTGACAATGAAATATATAATCTGAGTTTTCCACTTCAAGAGAAACATTTTTTCTAGTGTGTCTTTTTACTCCTACATAACAAAGATGATCAGAGCCCTGGCAGGGCTGTGGTCTGTCCAAGTGCCAGCAGAGAAGCTCCAGCATGATAGCAGACTCAAAGCTTCTGGTCTAATGGATGATGGTGGTGCCAGCGCGTGTGTCTTCCCAGAGATAGGAATGTCGATCTCACACCACAGCAGGGTTTCTTCCCTTTGCAAAAGTCAGCGGTTGCTGCCAGGAGCAGCAGTGGTGGCATTGATTCCAGCTGCTGCCGCCCAGCTGAACGCCAAGATACATAAACTGTGGGATGTTCTTAGCAACTCCTCCATGAGGCAGTGAGATAACATGAGAAACATAAGGAGATATTAAAGAGCAGATGATAAACCATTTTCAGGAAACAGCATTTCTCCAGAAAAAGAGGAACTTTATCAAGGGGAAAATGTCTCCTGGAAGAGTTGCCAAAGTAAATCTCTTTGATGCAAACAGTTTAAGCTAAGACTTTCACCTTAATCTACTGTGCGGTGACCTGGTCTTCTGATACAGAGAATAATTGTGGGTGTTTTCAGAATTGCTGTGGTATGCAAGCCCTCCAAACCTAAAATAAGTACTTATAATATTCCCACTTCACCACTCTGATCCTAGTCACCTACATTTCTCTTAAATTTAATAATACTTAATGCCTTTAGAATTTGCTACTTGAAAGGGCTTCAGTGCCTTGTGAAAGGCAGATTTAAAAAATGCAAATCCTCATTAACAAATTTCTTTCAGCTTTACAGTTTTATTATTTTGCCTGTGCTAAAAGGGATAGCATCTAGTATAATGAATGACCCACAAATAACTTGCCCAAAGGGTAGTACAAAATTGAGAGGAAAATATGAGTGTGTAGCTGTTGAAATTAGTATTTCTTGCAGATTGATCTTTCTGCTGGTTTGTCACCCTGGACATTTTCAGTGTAGTTTATTTGTGTTACAGTAGAAGTGACAATGTAGTTAAATATAGCCTCTGAAAACAAGATCTATGCCTGTTTCATTTGAATTCTACTGTTCTTTCATTAAACATTTCTTCATCTTTGCAGAGCCAAATTCTTACAATAATAAATCAGAGACACCTAAAGTTCTTGCCAAGTCAAATATCTACAGTTTCTGGCAATTATGTAATTTCCAGATTTGCTACAATGGCTCTTGCTGATAAGTCAATTGTCATAAAAAGAAATGTTCCAGACCAATCTTTATTAGGGTGTCCTTCACTGATCTGTGTAAAATAATCCCCCTCCTGCCCCACTCTCTTTTAGAAAAGAGAAACATAATTACAGCTTTTTCCCTTGCCTTGAATGACTCTTCATCATAACAATTCATATCTGGAAAATGTCACAAGAAAATGTGAAAAAGGTAAGTTTAAACCAAAGAAATCAGGCACTGCTGTTATTAATAGAGCAGCTCAAGAATGTTTCCCATGATGTGTTATAAGGGCTCTGTCTTATAATAAAATTTAACAGTGATGTATTTCCCTTGTTCTCAAGTTGATTTTGTATTAGAAGTCCAGACAAAAGTAATTTGTAGCAAAGGTCCCTGATCCAATGTCTGTACATAGAAAAGACTCAAAGGACTTCCATGCCCATTTAAAAGCCCTTTAAAATGATTAATGGCTAAATGCATTACAAATTATCACGTATTTCATACTGACAAAACAGAAGACTTGTCATGAGTTTTGGCCAAATTCTTCTCCCTTAATATTTAGAGTAAAATATCTCATAAACAGTAATTTTGAGCCCTCATTCAGAGTGGTGATGAAGTAAGGGCAGATTAAATAAAGCCCTGCACATTTTGCCCATATTTTTTTCCTCTTTTAGTGTAGTTGTTTCATATTTAAATGGGCGTTTGCAATCCTTATTGCCACCTCCAGTGCAAAACATTCCTTGAGTCCTTCATCATTTTGATGGCAAATGAGGAAGAACAAAATAAAATCCCAGGACTTAGCTGCAAGTTCCCAATTTCTTGTCATACCTGGAAGTGATTCTGGCACCAGTTCTGAAAAAGAAGCCTATTCCTTTCTGCACTTAAAATCTAATGATTTATTTTCCAGCTCTCAATAGTTTCTTCCTTGAGTGAAAAGGCAAATCTGGGATATATAGAAATAGGGCCTGTCCTGACTAAAGAAGTTGGTCAGTCTCATTCCCCATGGTATATTTGAAGTCCTAAAATACTATTGTTAGGTTTGCACAAGCAGAATTTCTGGAGTATTAACACAAAACCAGACAAAGAAAAACACAAACCCCGTGTCTTTCAGTGGTAGTCAGAAAAGAAAACTCTTATTATATTTTACTTTACTTGTAGCTGCCATGTTTGGCTCTGTTGGCATTTTGGACTCCTCAGTGCTGGTGGCAGGCACAGAGGAGAGCAGGGATCTCCTCACACGCAGGAAAGCCAAACACAGCAGTTTGTTCCTTCCCGCGGCTGTGGAGGCAGCCCCAGAACGTGCTCAGGGCATCGCTGGCTTCACCCCTGAAAAGCTCCTGCTCCTCAGCAGGCAGCGCTCTGGGTCCTGGCAGCTCTTGTTCCAGGGATCTGCTGGCCACCCCCTCTGCCTGGACTGCCATGCAGGAGCACCCAGAGCCCGGGCCAAAACCTGTTGACAGCTAAGAATATATCGAATTATAATAGCTATTACACATATTTAATGACAGAGTGTTTACACAACGTTATTAGGTCATATGCTTACTTTATGCTGAGAGCTGCTACCTGTTAACAAATGTGATAAAACTGCTGATTCTATGTGTGAGATCACTGGCATCTTTTTTGCTGTTGCAAGAGGTTTGAAACACACACCAAGAAAGCAAGAACAGAATTGTCTACCATCTCAGAAGCATTGTGGGGATCACAACATGGAGGAGACTAATTAATCAAGCATAAGACATGATTAGCCTCTGTAATATCACAGTACAAAAACATGGATCTCTGTATGTCTGTTTATTCATCAACATCTTATTTTCCAGTTTCTGTTTCTTTCTACAAAACTTTGGTTTTTTCTCCATGCATGTCATGCCTTGATACTGTGCATATAATTAAATAACTATTCTGGAGTTTGGCAGGTTTCCAACTGCCCTTGTGTCATCTTTATGAAATTTGAAAACATTAGGGTTGTACATATTATCTTTTGAAGTGATGATATGATTCATTATCCTGCAGCTCTCATTACACACAAGGGGCTAAGAAATTTATATCATATGCAAACTCAACTGTTTAGTGGTTTGTCCAGGGGCAATGCTAGGGTCAAAATTAAAAATGTTTAACCTCTCTCTTCCATCTTTCATGCTCCCTGCCCTCTCTTTATTAGCAAGATCTTGGTAAGATATAAACTAAAAAAAACCACCAAAAATTTGCTTTTAGGTATTTACAGACTGAAAGAAACGTCTCAGCCAATAGAAAAAAAAAAGTGAGTATTCATTCAAACAAGATGAAATTCATCACAATGCTAATATTTTAGGAATAAAATAATTCTATTCAAGTCTTCCACTATGCCAATGCCAACAAAATATTACTCCACCATCAAGCTTTGCTAATGTGCTGTAGAAGATGGCTGGATGAGCTTTCAAAGGGTTCCTGGTGAGGGTAGGTGGGGTTCTCCACTGACTGATGCCCACCCTCTGGATGATCAGGGATTTGTCTCTGGGGCTTAACCTCCAGGTGGGTCTTGCTATATTCATGTCAGTAAGTCTTTCTCTGCTGGCTGGGGGTGCTGGAAACGTTTGTCAGTAAAGTTTTCTCTCTTCCCAGTCTTGCTGGGATGCTGGACTGGACAGGTAGGTCCTCACTAGTAAATAACACCAGGCTGGGGAAGGACTCAGGCATGAGCCCATGAGTGCCTGCAGTGCTTTGCTGTCAGTGTGCTCCTGGGCACGATGGAGCTGTGCCACACAGGGCTCTTCCCAACCACACCCAGACCTGCTGCAGGGATTTAATGGGGCAGATATTGCTTCCAGTAAACAATTTGCCACATAGACCCTCTTCTTTTGAAGTCAAAAATGTTTCCCTTGTGAACATGAGTTGTGCCCTGCCAGCAGTCCTCAGAATACAGGAGTAACCCCCAAACTGGTTTTTATTGTAGATGTGCCACAAAATTCCACTGAAGGCTACTCTCCTCCGCTGTGGCATTGTGCTTGGAAAACAGAGAAGCACATCCAGCTGAGGGAATGGAACAGAGTGTATGGGCCCTCTTCAGCTCTCCCCACATTCAAGTGCTGGAGCACAGAAGGAATTCATACAGTCCTACCTGAGCTCACAGAGACCAACTGGAGCAGGAAAAAAGAGGTCAAAAAAGAGACTAAGAACAGGACAAAAAACTAGCAGAGTGAATACAGTAAGTCTATTAACATCTAATAATTCGGCCTTTTTTTTGAAGAGGGGGTATAGATAAGACCATTTCCAGGCATTAATGCATCTCCCATCACTATATTCAAGTATTAAAATATGGATTACAGTTAACATTAAAATTGCTCATATAGGACCCAAGAGACCCTTTGCCCTTGGTAAATTACAGGAATGCTTTCAGTGAAGTAGATTAATTGATGTGAATAGGGGAAAATCTACTCAAATTAATGGCTAATACTAGCTAGATCTGATGGATTTGTGTGTGTGCGTGTGTAAGATTATATATCTACAGTTATCTTAGCAACTAAAAAATTGGGTTTGCAGCACAGTTATCTTTTGGGTCTGTGGAACTGATATAAAATATCTCAGCAAAAGCAGTCTTACAGTTGCAGCAGAGCCAATATCTTACAGCTGTGACTGTGCTAGCAGAACTGCCATCAGTGTGGTAGTAAAAAAGAAACAGGCAGGAAATAGGTTTCACATTCTGGCCAAATGTGACAGTATGGAAAAATGTTTATGTCCTGAATCAGGACAAAGAAGTCAAAAATCTAAAAACATCATGGGCTATAAATCCAGAAGATACGGTTTTGGTTCAAATCTGTAACATTTTGTTTTGGTAATTTGGAAATACTTTGGTTGTTTTCAATATATACTTTGCAATTTAAATTGCTTATATTTCTTCATGAAATGTAATTTTGAGACATAGAATGGCCATTTTTAGAGACAAAGTCTTCGTTACTTAAAAAAAAATTTGCAAATGCTTTTCAATGCATTTCCCAAAACCAACATTTCCTCTTGAAGAAAATACTGTATGAAGTAATCAATATGTTCTAATTTGAGAAGTAGAACAAAAATGTTCCTGACCAACTCACTGATGTATCCATAATGACAGCAATTTTCTTTGGTAAATGAGGCTTGGAACAATTCATATAAATTAGATTCATGTATGTGGGTGTTGCAGGACTGGCAATGATAGTTTTATATATTTTTATAGTTTTATTAACTCCATCTTCATTTGCTGGATGGAATTGATTGTTATTTTTTATTTTCTGACAGTATTGGGGATTCTTTCACCACACTCACAGATGCCAATGAGCAGAACTATTCCCACCACTTAACAATGATTTTGGATTGGCTTTAGGTTTGAGCTGGACAATTACAGCATCCCAAATACTAAGAGAAGGTAGAGCAGATTGGAAATAAAATCTGGAATGGGAACAGTAAACATTTTTGCAAAGTTGTATCCCCTTTGTGTGGCTTGTAATATTTAATAAAAATACATCTGAGGAGGCATTTTGACAGAACTTTCTGATACATGTTCACTTTGCTCCAGAGGATGACATATTCTCTCATTAATGCATGTGTAGAACACCCACAATTCTGCACACAGGATGTTCACTGCTGTTGGCAGCAGAACTAATATTAGCTGAACATAATGCGATGCATTTAGTAGAGGATAAATGATTAACAAGTGTATAACAAAGGCTAACTCTGGACACAGAGTTTCCTGCATGGTCAGTAGGGGAGCAGTGGGTTCTTCTAAGGGATGATTCAATGCAGAAACTTCCCACTGGGGCTCTTTGGCCAAGCCAACGCTGCAGGACTGACAGAGCCTTGCAGGATCCTTGCAGGCTCAGCTCCTGCTGCACCATGGCCTCATTCCAGCCCTGTGAGGGGAATGGGAGGAGTTGTGTTTCATTCACTTGTACATCAGGATTTCCTTGCAAGGGAAACGCAGGTCCACAGATACAGAGAATATCACATACCATCGGTTCATGCCCTAATGGAAAAAGTTGTGGGGCAAACTGCAGAGCATCTCTTTCCCACTCTATGGATTCACCTGGGGGCACATACTGGGGTCAATGAAGGGTCCTTGTGGTACTGCAGAGCAGCCTCTTGCTCTCCAGGGCCTCTAATGAAGTATAGGGTGAATTACTACTTACTTCTGAAGTTATGCTCTGGATTTTCTGTCCGTCTCAACTCTGTAAAGTATCAGCTGTGAATCCAGATATTGTTTTTTTATCATCTGGAATGAAATCCAAGTAACATTGAGCAAAGTCTTGCCTCTTACTTCTGATAATGCATATCCTTTAAAATATGTTATCTCCTGAAAATAAATTATGGAATTGTTTGGTGAAGTTTTTAAAGACCAGCTCTTTCCTGCTGGCTATGTCAAAATAAACCATCTCTGGAGACAGAGAAAATTCTCTGCAGATATTTATGACCATGACCAAATCAGTGCTGATCAAACTGCTTTGGTTGATATGGAAGTTTTAGACCTCCCCTTTTGTAACTATGTGGGAAATGCTTGTTTTCATACACACATTAATAGGGTTTCTGGAGTAATACTTAAATAGTGTTACTATTCAGCTTAGTTTACCCCAACATAATTTTCCTGTATAGTCTTTCAATGCTGTGCTGTAACAACTACAAGAAAATAACTTTGCAAAAATGAAGAGAGAATCTTGAGGCCATTATGTTTTCTGATTCCAACTGTTATTTTATATACCTATAGAAATTATATGTTAGCTAAACCATCTGCTAAAATCATGCAGTCTGTTGTTTAACAGGGTCTGCAAATGATCAGACAGAACATCGCAACCAGGTCACTCAGTCAGTATAAATGCATTTCAAATAGGATAATTTGACCAGCTGAAAGATATATAGAAGTATTTTCTGAGGAGAAAAACACTAGAAACTTCTTGCCTGTTACTAAGTTTTAACCTTGAAAATATCTCTAGAAAGAGACTGGTGTCCAAACCACAAAATACAGAGCTGGATTTTAAAATCCTTGAATTTGGGGGATCTGATCTGAAGTTTTTATTCTGCGCATTGTTGAGGGGCAACTAATTTGTGAAATTCAGAGCTGCATCTGGGTTTGAGTTGGAAATTAATGCAAGAATGGGGTTATTTATTTCCAAGGATTTTGGTTCAGACCCCGTTACTAATTATTGTCACAACTGAGAAAGCAGTGATCTTTAACGCACATCATTCAGGAACTCTGTGCGAGTCTACTTGCACAAAAGTTTCACTTTACTCAGTTGGAAGCAAATGTAGTTTTTGCAGCCAGACCTGGTTTGGCCACAAGTAAAACTGCTTACATCTCTGCAGAATGCAAAATTGGATCATTAAGGTTAGCAGGTTATGGTTTCCAGAAGCAGCCAAAAGGACATCACTTGTCTTGGACTTACTTTGACTAAGAGAAGCTGAGTTCATGTGACAACATGTTTATGTCTCTGAAAGCTTTTGATATTTTTGGCTAATTTCAGGAAGAACTACTAAACATACCAGTCTCCTACAGATTTCAAGTAGGGTCTGTGTGATAGTCCTCTTTGAGGAGAAGGCTGGAATTTAAATGTTGCCTTCATGAAGGAATTGCCTTTGTAAATAAAAACATGGTGATTGGAAGAGAGTGTCAGTCATTGTTAACCCTTTCTGAGGTGATGGAGAATCTATCCCTGAAATCCCAAGCCATAGCAAAACAGATTGAATTAGCTTTGTTAATTTGAGGACCATTGTTTTGTTTTGATTTTGGTTTTTGGGGTTCTGGGGTTTTTCAAGGTTTGTATAACTATTATGCTCTGGTTTGAAGCTTAATCTTTTCACCTCTCAAGCTTCATATAATATTTTGACCAAAGAAAATATTCCTAAAACTGTACAGTGAAGTCTACTTAGGACAGTTCTTAACAGATCAGGAAGATAAATATTTGTGAACACCTTCCTTGGACTCTGAACTTCTACATGATGATGATGCTGCCAGTTGAGTTGTTTATAGAAATATGAATATATAAAATGTAAGCCTTTCCAAGAACAACTGCTTTAATTAATTCTGATCTTTGAGAAAGGAGAATTCACTCATGTGAATGGCAAAGGGGATTCAACTTGTGGTAGGTCATCTCAGTTTTGTGAAGTAAGTTGTCCCATCTTACCTACAAGAAATACCTTAGGAGACAAAAATGAAGGTGTTATGTTTCAACTAATTGTGAACATCGATCACCTCTTCCTTCTCGGAGATTTTTCAATTTGAAAACTTTACTTAGCATACTTTGGGAAGAAGGCTCTAAGAAGTGTCACAATTGATCAGATCCATTGTTGATATAGTCCAGCAGCCAATGACGAGGAGATGCTGCAAGGCAAATAAGGTTCACCTCCTCTTTCCTCAAGCACAGCTCCGTTTTAACATAATAACTAGAGAGGGGTTTGTGACCAGATTAGTGAGGTTTAGTATGTCAATTATATACCAATTCTGTGTAAAGGAAGAGAGGATGTGGTGTGTTTTTAAAGGGGTTAATGCTGACCTGATGATTATCCAGCCTGAGTCAATGGGATTTATTTTACTGTTCAGTCAGAGTGGAATCGCAGTAGAATTATAGGGGTTTTTTTGAAGGCTTGACCCCAGACAGTCCAACACTCAACATGCCTACTCTCTGCTCACTACTGAGATTTCATTAAGGTTCCAGAATTTAAGGCTGGAAAAACTGCATAGCATGCAATTTCTAATTATGTGATTTTTTTTTTTTTAATTAAAGCTGAAAAATAAAGATGACCTGAATAGAGTTTTGAATCCTAACTCTCTGCATTTTATTTTATATCTATCTGTGTTTAACATCAAAATAGCAGATGGATCCAATACTGGAAGGGGCCTATTCTCTGTTTCAGACATTCCTGAATTTCATAAAATCAGCCTCAGGATATTGCTGTTAATATGTCTAAGCATGTGTCCAATTTGCCCTCAAACCTAAATTACAACCCCAACCTAGCTCTGGACACTATCAGCCCATTCCTAATAAAAAATGGACTTTCTTTATCACAATGCATAATTTTATCAGTCATGATCCTTTGAGGCCCAATGTCCTTACATAATGATAATTCTGTAGTCTTTTATGATGTCTCTTTTGTAGTCATCTGAAAGCCCTTTACAAAAATCACTTATGACATATCTGCAAAATACATAGTTGATATCATATTTTTTATGAGTTCAGTGCCCAAAGATATCTGGAACCCAAACCACAAAGCTTGTCTTTTATATCTAAGATAAAACCCTGAAATCTAACCACTCTATTTTTGTGACCAGAAAAAATAGTTGTTTCACAATAGCAGAATTGATAATATATTGGATTTTTTTTTTTCATTTTTTATGCTCCTGATATTTTCCTATTATCTACTTGGCTAATGTAAGGTGGCGTGAATTTAAATCAGTGAGCTTCTCAATGCAGAATGCACAGTGTAGAAAATAAAGCTGTGTGAGGGTGACACTAGACTAAAACACAGGACACAGAGATTCACACCACATATTGACCACAGCTTCCTGGGGTGACTGTGGAGGTCACATTAACTCTGCATGTGGAGTCTCTGATGGTTTAGAGGACTAGAGGCACTTTTTTATCTCTTCTCTGTCTGATCTTAAAATCTTTATGGACAAAGCAGCCATTCATTAGAAATCACTGTATCATCACTGATCATCAGGCTTTGAGCTCAGCTTAGACTTGTTGATGCTACTGGAATGCAAATTTGAAATAATGCTGTAGAAATATTACATATTTCTCTTGTATAGCAAATTAACTAATAGGAAGACTTACGTTAAAGTTTTGAGGTATTTCCTGTCATCTCATAGAAGCCAAAAGACAGTCACTAAAACATCAAGTTACTCCTGCACTCTTTCTGCCAGAGGACTCTCTCACAGCTTTCAGGAACAATCCCAGGAAATCCTCCCAGCTCCCTGAAGCTCTCACAGTGAAGCTGAGCGCTGAGTGACCACTGGATGGCTACACTTCCCTTCAGCATCGCCTCGCCCTTGCTCCATCCTGTCATCCCAGTATTATGTACTTATTAAGATGAACAATGGAAAGATACACCCAGAAATCTGGAAGTATTCAAAACCCAGGCTTCAGTGTTCTCTTATTTGTACACTGTGGCCCATCAGCCTATACATTGAAAAGTTACAGTGCTGTTGGAAAACACCATCAAAAGGCAATAAATGTGCAGGAGAGAAAGGGAGACACAGAGATGAGCTAGCAATAAAGTGAGCATATTCTGCACGTTTATCTTGTTAGTCCCCATGTGCCGGCCATTTCCCAGTTTGAGCACTTCTGCTGGATATGCAGGTAATTCACAACTATTTCAGATTTTGATTCCCTTTCCTATGCTAGTAACCATCAAGAAGTCTGCTGCCATGTTCTGGGATGATCTCCTTGTTGTTGATGTGGAGCAGGGATTCTGACCTCCACCACCTGATGTCCCTTTGTCTCAGCCCCACTAAGGGCTCATGTGTGAAATCATCAGCTTCACAGCATTCTCATTTCCCAAGATGAAACTTTCCAAACCAGACTTGTAACTGAAAGTCTATTTAAGTTATCTCCCAAGAGCCTTTGACACCAGGAGATTGCTGGTGTAATAGTAACGCAAATAATATGAAATTATAAACAGCACCAATGTGACCAGCAGAGCAAGCAGCTCAGCTGCAGCATGTCCTGTGGTACTGACAGCTGGAAGAGCATTTATTATTTTTTTCATAATGAATGCTGTACACTGCCATGAACAGCCCCATTGGAAATGGTAGCCGGGAAACTTTGGGAAGAGAGAAAATATTCTGATTATATCTGTTTCTGTGCTTATCCTGAAAAATGACAGTCATGACTGGTTCTGCCTGATGCTCACTAGTCTTTATTATCTTGGGAGGACTTTTTTTTGTATTAACTGAAATAATATAGGGAAAAGGCATGAAGTATGCTTTATGTGAGAAAAAAATAAATGCAGGTTTAGAGCAGTGCCCTGCTGTAAACAGAAGGTGTAGTAACTCAGAACTGGCAGATGCTGAGTTTAAAAAGGAGAAAGGAAAAAAGCTGTCAGTAAAAGTGAATGTGTCAATAATGCTCCAGCATGAGTGGATAGATGTGTCAAGAAAACACTCACCTACCCTAGTCCCATTTCAACTAGGAAAAACATCTTTACTGAGGCTTACAAAAGTCAGGACATCAGGAGGGAAGGAGAAAGCAAGTGGTGTGTTAGTGGAGCGAATGAAGTCAAAGATCTAATTCTGGGGTTTGTATGCAATGCAATTTCCAGTCTCTCAATGCAGCTGGAGTGAAAGAAAACTTCTCAGTCTAAATATAGAATTGGATGATCGCTATGTGCTGTGCAGTCATGTTGAAAGGTTTCTGTCCTGATGGCCACGGGAGTGGGAGGCTCTCTGCAACCAGGCACCACCATTGTGCATTGCTGTGTGAGAGCATTTCCTGATGCACCGAGCAATTCATGCCAAGAGCTTGCAATAGTCAAAGGCTTTGATTCAAACTGCAGTCTCTGCAGTCCTGGCAGTGTCTGCTCATGCACTATAAAGGACAAAGTTTAGGTGATCATTTGACTCGGTGAGCTAAAGCTTTTCTGTAGACGAAGTGTTCAGCAGTTCTCTGTTTATTCACCCCTGCCCCAGTTCTTGGGGCATTATTAGCCCACAGGGCCAGGCACAGCTGGGTGTGCATGGCATAAGGGTGTCCTGGAAGGTCCCATGGCCTCTCCCTCATCACCTAATGTGAAATGTGCTGCCACAGAGGAAATACGATAGAATGAGTGAATGGAAGAACAGGATTCAACTTCTAGGATTGCCATGAATCTGGTCCTGTCCCTTATGTGAAAATAAGAGTTATCTTTGGGCAGGTGAATTGACTCAACAGAATCGTGATTATACTGTCTTGTAAAATGGGCATAATGTAACTAATCCACCCTTGTAAATGGCTTTAAGATATCTGGATGAAAAGTTCTAGTTAAACACTAGATCTTATTTTTAGAGCACTCTGCTGTCTGACTATGCCAGATTCAAATATTCACTCCTGTTCCTTCAATAAAATTGGAGAAGACAGAAGCAGAAACTTGGGCCTTTTTTTTCTTTTTTCTTTCTTTTTTTTTTTTTTGAGAAGTTTTGCACACAGATATGGACTAACAGTGCCTTTTCTCCTTTAGAATAGCATCTTCTGAAGGCAGGAGAACTACTATTGCTTGCCCAGTTTCTGCTTTCTCATTGACCTTCTTCATTTCTGCACTGATTAAAACTAGTGCTTGGTAAGAAGAGGTCAGAGTTATTATTTTGTTGTTTTAATTTTGAACTTCTGAGTCCCCCAGGTTTAAACTGTAAGAGCAGTGCCCATATGATACAGCTGCTTGCCATATGTGCTGGAAGGAGTAACATGTGATTGTGAGGAATATGATGACATCCAAACCAATAAAACATTCATCCCAAGGTGAACGGGTGTATCAGTTATATATTTAGACATTCGCTTTTACCAGCAGACTTAGAGCAATTTAAAAGCACGGAACCATAAGAGGAGGAAAGATCATAAGGGTCTGTGAGGGAGACTGACAGGGATGGAGGAGAGGGCTCATCATGAGCTACAGTGATGAAAACAGTGGGAGGTATAGATGAAGTGGAACCACGTCAAGGTTCTCCTTCTTGCACATACTTTATACTAAGAATGGCTGGTTACCAAAGCTTTTTTTTTATCACCAGGGATATCTGTTTTGCTATTGGTTGCATTTTACTCCCTTAAACCCCCCCTTCTTTGTCCTCAATTTGTTTTTCTATCCCCAATCCTGTGTCTCATTATCAGAGTCCAAAACAACTCTAAAACTGGCACCAACTTAAAATGATACTGATGTAGATCAGCATAGTATATCCTAACAGCCCAGCCTAAGATAATCCTATGATTTTGACATATCATAATAGACCTTTGTTAGATAAACTTGTATCTTTGCCATAAGTAAAGAAAGAACTCATCATTCAACAAACCCATGCTTTTGGTGCTGCTTGCCTTAGGCGGAAGCTTCTCCCTAGACAGAGGAAGCAAGCCCTGTTTGGACCTTTCAAATAAAGCATCAGTGGATGTGAGCAGTGCAGGAATGTCCCTCCGAGGCTCCACAGGGCATGCACGTTTGGGCTTTGGGAGGAAACACATAAGAATTTTCCAAGAGAAGTAGTACTGATAGCCTTTCTGGCTTTTCTCCTCTGTTAGCAACAACTACTGCTACAGTAATGCTGAGCCTCTTCTGGTCAGCCTTTGCTGGGCACATCATGCCCAGCTGAATGAGACAGGGCTTTGGCCCCTTGAATTCTTTTGGGAATATAATATATCTAGATATCTGAAATATGGAGATATTTTGAGATTCCGGAAGTGTTTTTTCACTTGTGGAAAAAAGCGTTATTCCAGCGTGGTTACAATCACATCACTGTAAATGTCTTTCCTTCTTTTTAGGCTAAGGAAAACATCAATTACTAAGCCAAGTAATACATTTAGAGGATCAGGAATGAAGAACTGGTAAAAATTCCAATAAAGCAATTGATAAATAATCAAATAAGTAATTAACAATATATCCAATAATAAAGAGTTAAGGCACAGGTTTGAGCACAAATATGGTCCTTTAAAACCATTATAATCTACATGTGAAGCAAAGTCACTGGTTTTTGCATATCCAATTAATAATAATAAAAAAAAAGTACAGTGGGTACCTAAATCTGTATCAATACCTGTAAGAAAATGGAAAAATACTACAAGGAGAAATATCAAACACTACCTGATTGGGTATAATTGTTGAACGTATCATATAATGCAAATGTGTGATGTAAGGCATGACAGTGTCTCTCTATTCCACAGTAGCCCCTAGTGACTTTTGTCTTAAGAAACCAGAATCAGTAGCTGTGTGTGTTAATTGTAAAGATAATTCCCAGAAGTGGCCAATAACACATATATTCTCTGATCATTGCCTCTCCCATTTTCCTGGGAACGGTCTCAGGTAGCCTGACAAAATGCCTGATGGCAACTTTCTGGATATACAGTGAAGTATACAAGGGACTGGCCCCAACAGGTGAGATCTGAAGGGTCACTCATGACATGTGGCTGAGACAGGCCTGGAAGGCATTTAATGGCCAAGTCCAGATTTGAGAGGAGAATCTGTATAATTCACTGTATAATTCGCATATCAAAATTGAAATATGTATTTGTATTCAATTCCTAATACAATCAGAGTTTCGTTTGCTGCTAGTGTTTTCTTTAAGGCAGCAGGTTTAATATCTTCTTGATGCTTGCCAGATGTGTGGTCTGATGTAGATCATCAGCCGGAGTGCTTTGTGCTTACAAGGCATTGTGGAACACATATATTTACAGTGCTACATTAAAACTCAATTGGCTACTGCTTACCCTCAGAAGTCGTAAGCAAGATGCAAGTTTTAGAAGAGAAGTCCATAAGATGTGTTTATTCTCCAGTGCGAGCTTTAGACCAACTTCTAGTGAAAGACTGAAGCAATTTCAGAGTAATTGATGGTCTTTCTGTGATTGTGGAGGTGATCTCGCCCATAATGATGGTAACATAAATGCACATGAGAGAGATGTGGATCAGCCATGCAGCAGATCCGATCCAGTGTCTAGATAAGATATGGAAGGATTTGGCAAGTGAATCTGTATGGAAAGAGGGGTACTTAAGCAAAGCAGGATGACTTTGTGGGATAAAAAGGAGGATGTGCTATAAAGATCAGGTTTTATATTTTTTTTCCTGTTTTAAAATAATACTTGCTAAAACAACAGAGTTTAATACCAATATATATGAATTCATATCTATATATCTCACTACACTTAATGCTAGAGAGGATGATTGTATCATTTGATCTAAGTCTCTGTGTATTTCTGTGCCTGAATCTTCATGCAGAAGACCCAGCTGGACAAGGGAATCCTTTGTATCCTCTCAGAGCCCTGCTCTGTCCCAAGGCTGCCAATGTGTAATGCCACAGAGGGAGGAGAAATGCACCAAACCAAACAATCCAAAACAACAACCCACTAGCTAAACAGAAAAGGAGCAAATGAACAGAAGAACTCTTGAAGTTGTTAATCAGGATGGAAAAAATATTTTTCTGATTTCTTCAAACAAGCTGGAGTTTGAGGTTGATACACAGCCACTCGCTGAAGCCAGAGCAGTTGATACTCCTTGCCTACTGCAGCAACCCACACCCCCCAAAATTCACTAAGAATGGAGATTTACTGAATCCACACCCATCAGAGAACCATAAATCCTTAATTTAGTACCTATAACTTTAATCCCAGCAGCTGTCGGAGAACACACTGTAAAAAGTCACTGAACTCTTCCAATTGATGAGGATGCGATCATGTCCCCTTAGCATCTTATCACAGGGTTGATGTGTGTAATCTGACCTTCGAGCTCATGAGCTTTTGGCAGAAAGCTGATGTCAGCAGTTCTGCTCACTCTCATCCCCGCGCTTGCGCGGTGTGATACTCACCCACCAGAGAGCAAACCCTCATTCAGGCCTCGTTCAATGCCATAAGAACAGAATAAAGAAAAAAATTGAAGCATTTGCTTGTAGTTGTCAGTGAGCTAAGCAAGAGAAAAGTAGAAATTGGCTTTAATTTGGAGCTTTTTAACCATCATAATGATGTGGTTAGGGGAGTTCCATAAACCTTTTCCTAAGTGAAATTCAGTGGGTGTGAACAGATCCTGAGAATACATCAGTGAGTCCTGCCACGGCTCCACCAAGAAACAGTGCATCTCCCTGGAGCACGGCAGACTTTTCAAAAGCAGTAAATTGCAGATTTTAGTCCTTAAAGGACTTTGTTAATCAAAGCTTTACATCTGCAGATTTAAGCATTTATACAAGTTGAACTTTTAGCTAACATTATTTAAATAGGGCTTGGAATGTTGTAGGCAGGCAAAATTAGTCTTTCCTTTTAACATATGGTATGGTATAACAGAACATCTAAGCCTTTAATCTTGCTAAGTAGGAGAGAGGGAGAGAAATCAAACATTTTTAAGGCAATAAGCAGCTGATAGCAATATTATATGCATGTGAAGTACAGCAGCTAATGTTGGAGAAGATGTGTTTTTCAACTGCAAGGAAGAACTGTTATATTACGGATTGCTCAACAAAATCCAGGTATTTAAAAAATCCCCTGTAATGAAAGTTAAACTTACACATATAAGACCAATGATTCCTTTAAACACACACAAAAAAGTACATCTAAGTATCCCAAGCCATAAATAAGTCACACAGATCCAGTGTGTGAAAAACCATTATAGAGTAAACCCACAAACCTCAAAGGTTTTGTTCATAAAGTTAAGCACAGGCATTTAGTTTGCAGAGCCAGAACCAAAATTTCATTTTCTGTAAGTTGTTTATTTTTTGCCTTAGACAGAGATTTCATGAAGCAGATTGAAACTCCAAGGTTTCATATTCAGCTTCAGGCCATTCTGATGTATTCATTTGAATTCAAGATGAAGAAAAATCTCTACAAAGTTTTCTCTAATTTCTCTGAATTTTTATTTTGGATACAGTAGGTTGCATTCCTGATCTTGCAAACACTTAATGCATGTTCTTAATTTTGTACAACCCTTTGATCTGTGTAACCATAAAAGTTTACTCTTGTGTGTTAACATTTGAAGGACCAGAAACATCAGAGTAGCAATATGTGTTTACTTTGAAAAATAAAAAGGAACAACAATACCAGAAGCTGGAGTATTTCACAATCTAAAACCAGACAAATTCTCCTTTGGGGCACATCTAGCAAATCTCAGTTCCCACGCTTTTCTGCAAAACAGCACTTGAAGTTTAACTACTGAAGTAACTAGGTAGCTCTTTAAATGAGGATGCATGTTTTGAATGGCACCGCTAAATCTCTACCTTTCTGAAGCACAGACGTCCAGGACTCTTTTCTTCCACAGTGCAAAGGTGGAAAGACACACGGACTGCCCCGGTGTGCCTGGCTGGGGCAAACCTGCCCATGAGGGGAAGGAAGTTTAGGGGAGAAAAAGAAGGAGGAATTAAAAGGAATGAACTCCTCAGTAACACAGGATGTTTGTGATTTGTGTCGTATGACAAGGAACAACTCTGCAGCTGTTTATCACTGCTGAGGCTGTGTCCTGCCTTGTCCTTCACACCAGAAGGGGGAGAGAGTGGCATCGTGTAACCAGGATTCTGCTGGTGCCCTGTGATACCAACTCACTCTTTCTACATCTGTGCAAGACCTATAGACATCAGTCAAGGTGAGAATGAACTCTAAACAAACCAAATGGACAGACATCGTCCCTCTTCCACGGCTAAAATCCCATTTGTTTAAATATCTGCCATTTGTTACTAAAGCTGTGCCAAATAGAAGATTGCGCTTGGTAAAAGATAGAAGTAATGCTCTTAATTAAAACAGTTTCTTAAAATATTTCATTTGATAAAGAAGTCTCAAGATAACTTTGCTCCTTAATGAGACAGTCCTGTTGACTTTTTATTAATCCAGCAGATTTTTTTCACTTGGAAAAAAAAAAAAACCAACTATAAAATCTTTGATTATTCTTTTTACCTTTATTCCTTTTTCCTCTGGTTTCATTTTAAAAAAAAATTCCTTATCTGCTATGCAGCCTCTGTTCAGTCCTTGTCAGAGATGGGTTTCTTCTTTGACACTATCACCATTAGTACATTTGCTGAAGTTAAGCTATCTGTGTTGTCTAGAAAGCAGTTTCTTTGCTGGCTCTAGATTCAAAAGAAAACAAAAAAAAAAAAGCGTGGCAAACTGTTTTTTAAACAATGCCTGGTATTTAATGAAGCCTTCCCAGCTGTAAAGGATATAACACCACAGGTGAATTACAAAACTGACATTAAGTCAGAGCTGCTCTCAAAGTCTATTTTTGCCTTCCTGGCGCAGCAGTCCCATCCTGACACTGCTGTCTCCTCTCTGCCAAGCAGTAGCAGGCAACGAGCCTTTCGTGCTGATTTCTCCATGGAAGGTCAATCAGTAATGGCGAATCTGGGTATAATCCAAGAGTAACTGTGCTTCATTTACTGTCTTGGGCCAGAAGCAGTCAATCAACAAGCATAATAAAAATTTCTTTCGGTGTTTTCCAGAAAAAAAATCAGTTGCTTTAAATCAGGGACCAAACCAAAGAGTAAAGCCTTCAGCTTTTCGTGTAGTACCTTACCCATATCTCTTCTTTCCATACAGAATTTGGCACAACCTGAAAACTAACTGTCCCATGCTTCATCTTAGATTTGCTGGCATACAAAGACAAGTGCAGCCCTGCCCCCCACACAGAGGAATTCAGGAGCCCTTTTTAACTACCCTCCTGCATAATGCCATCTCTAAAATGTATTTCTCTATGAAATATGTATGCTACTTTAGCCTTAGATTTCACAGATCCTGCTGTAAAAGATGGCTAACAGCCTCAAGAACAAAGCAAATTTCAAGTCAGAAGGATCTGCATGAAAACATATTTGTGAGATTTTTGTGATGAGGGGGGAATTTCAGCACCATAATAATGTCTAAGTGCATTATAAAAAAAAGAAATAAAATCTTCCTTTCTCCTCTGTGGAGCAATGTTTCAAACTAGGAGGCATGGAGGTGTAAAATTCCTTTTAGGCCAGGAGTACTTTCCTCTGCAGGACATACAGTGCCATTTAAGACTCACAGGACATGGTGATATTCATACAGCAATTTTCCAATCCTGTCTTGACTTGTTACGAGATATTTCTCCTCTCCTCTCTTTGCGCTATGTAGGGAGGGAATAAAAGAAGGAAGAGGACACACTTCTAGAATGAGATAATTTTTTCCCACTGATTGAGAACAAAAAAAAAAGGCTGAACTGAGTTCTTTGAACCCTCCAACATATCATGGGTGTCAAAAATAAGATTAAGCTGGCAAGAGTAAGAATAGGCCACCTCTGTCAGAATAGAGGAAATAAATGCACCCCAGGTTCAGAGCACCATTTGGGAGAAAGACACAAGTGGAAATGGATATTAATTTCTTTTCATTTACATTTGCCAAATGAAATCAAGTTCACCCCCAGAAGGCAGCTTGAAAATAAATCTTCTAAGACAACAACTTTTCTGGATAGATAATCAAAAAGGATGAGAAAGCTATTCAAAGAACAGAGCATTTTTGTGTGGGTATGTCCATAGAAATGGGTGCAGGCTGTATGCTGAATGGCCCAGACATGAACCATCTGTGATTGGAAATTACTGAGCTGTCGTAGCACCCAGTTCTGGTGTAAATGGACACTAAAACATACTAATGTGCTGTGTGGTGTCTGAAATGGAGACAGATTTTGTCTGTCTTCTCAGAGAATATACAGAAAGAGGTCATCCCTTCCATAGAGTTATGTGGAGCATTATCGTTAGCTCATAATGCACATTAGCCAACTAAAAGGAAACATTTCCAGGAAAGTAATGGATCTGTTAGTTCCTCTGGTTCAGTAGCCAACTTTTCCTTCTGTTCCCATGATGATTAGTTCTCATAACATATGAGAAAAGTAATTCCCTTTGTCTAGAGACATTAAATAACCATATTATTAGTAGTTCAACACTTGGCAATTTGTAAACCATGTATTAACACTCCAAAACAAAGGATCAGTGGCTACCTAAGAATTGCAACAAAAACTGCATGACCAGTTTTGACTTTCAAGTACTGTGAAAGGAGAAAGACTGCTTTTTTTTTTTTTTTTTTTCCCTTTTGTAAATTTAATATTTTTCTGGCAATCTTTTTAGCAAATTCTTCTTTTATTAATGACAACCCTGGAATTTTTTTCCCACCAGCTTTGCATACAACTAAGATGCTTCGGCCTCCCAAGCAAGCAAATGAAGATTTTAAACTGCAGGAAAATCAGTGTTTGGTGACGTGCTCATAAAACCATCAAGGGACTTTGAGTCCATCCAGCAGCTGATGTTCATGAGCCAGCTCATTATGCCTTTGCTAAGAACCATACACAATTTTTTTATTTCCTTTTACCAGAGCCTGGCCCCAGAAATGGTGTCAACAGCAAGGCAAGAGCAAGAAGATGAGTTTAGAGCTCTCCTTCCAAGATGGGGTTACATGAACCTGACTCCACATTAGGTAGTGGGGACAGCAAAAGTATCTAATTTTCTTAAGAAGACAGGAGAGCAGGCCAGCTGGCAGCTCCTCGGGACCACAGGGAGCAGGAAAAGAGCCAACTGGAGCAGATAGGCTCAAGGCTTGGGAGGTGCTTGGAGAGAAACCGTGGGAATGGGCAGAGGGAGGGCTGCAGAGGTAGGTGGGAACTGTATTCCAGAGCTTTGGTTGACGTGAGTAGGGATCTTGCTTCTGACTTGATAAGACGTATCAGACATGTTGGTGAAGGGAGTTGGGAGCACAGGGACAGGAGGGAAAGAAGAATTTAGCTATGACTTTAATGAGTGGAAAAGCTAGGGATAAGAAAATCCCAGAGCCAGCATAAAGAAACAGCCAAGAACTGAACCTGAGTTGTACTGGAAGGAATTGGTAGGATTTTGAATAGCAAAAAGGAATAATTGACTCAATTTAAATGACAGGGCTCACATCAGAAATAGGTATGTCAATTTTTATATGGAGGCATATATTTTGCTGTCTAGCTGCACACCAATGTGCACAGAAGTGGTAATCTCACAAGTTCTGTTTTAAATCATACTCCTCCAAGTTAATGTCATGTGAAACTTGATCTGTACTATAATTAATGAAAGTTTAGAACAGCTTAGCTATGGAAACATGGAGTTTGAAAGTGTATAATTAGAAATGAATTGCTTTAAAAGCCAGTACATTATCATAAAATACATTATGAGAGCAAATGTAGGTGGTGTATTACACAACAGATAAGGTGACCATAACAATCTCTCTGCCTTTACTATGCAGAAAATTTATAGAGACCTAAATTTGATACTTTGAAGGTTGTATTCTGTTCAGGATTGGCTTCTTAGCTGATTTAAGGATATGCATGGGCAGAGCCAAGTCCAAAACCAGATGTGACAGACTGATGTGTGAAGTGGTTCTCTTTGGGGCCGAGAAAGACTTACACAAAACTAGGTCAGCTTTCCTTTGGTAACTGAAGGTGGGGCTCACCTGCCTCAGTAACCGGTGCCTGCTCTAGAGGAATCCCATTCACCACTCCACTGTGCCTAAACTTAGGGAGATTGACTCTCTCAGAAGATGCCTTGAAAGGCACTAAATTTTTCCCAATTGACTGCACAGGAAATGCATAAACTTCTTTTAAAGTGACTTCCCTGTTAGCAATATACTATTATCTGGATCCTTTGCTGAAGGGTCTGCCAAGAAAGTCTTGCTCAGCCATCCCACTAAGGTACTATCCACAGAGACAACTTAAAGTTGCGTTTTTTCTTAGGTCTGGCATTTGTGAAATACTTGTTAAACTACCTAGATATCATTAGATGGGTGCCAAGGAAATTTAGGAAGAATTCCAGTTCTATTAAAGTAGCTTTCCAAAAATCTGCACATTTTGGACCCTCACAAGTGGATCGATTAAGGAATCTCATAAGATACTTACAGTGCCAGAAGATGTAATTTTTTTTGAGATTCAAGAGCTGAGTATGCATGAAATATCATTTTTTAGAAGTAAGAGCAGAATCACATATCCAAGCTGCTGAATTATTAACATTTTTTAAATGTATAGCATTATCTATTATGAGTCTGGTCTCTGTGTTCTCTAGTCGATATTGAAAAACAACCCCCCCCCCTTTTTTTTTTTTTAGTTTTACTCTATTTTCACAAAGTTCACCGATAACCTGAGCACAGTTTGATGGCTGTTCTTCTCCACTAATCACAGCTATAAGTTCTCATGCTTTACAAAACACAAAGTCAAAACAGAATAGTGAAGGGAGTAAAACATAAGGTCAGACAAGCAACACACAACAGGACTCGGAACTGAAGCCAGACAACCTTGTGCTTTCATTGCAAGGTCTTTCTCCTCCTCCAGCCCTTTTTAGCAGAAATACCTAACACCTTGGTGCTTTCAGCAGGTTTCCAGAGTAGGCACATCTCTGGAGGTCAGAGAGGGTGGGAAAATCTCGCTTTGTCAGTGCGTGGGAGGGCCCTGACAGCTGCAGGCGGAGCTGGGGCCCATCTGAGCCCATTTGGCAGCCCCTGCTGTGCTCTGGCCTCTGGAGATGGGGACCTGGAATGCAAAGCCTCCTCCTTTGTGTGGTCTCGTGCCTATGCATGCTGCACAAGCCTAATGCTAGTCTTGCTCGAAGAGCTGAGTTGTAGAAATTATTCAGTTATATAGAAATCTTAATTAAAACCCATGAACTCAGCACAATCCATAAATATCTCAGTCTAATTTCTGGGATGAAAGTTGAAAAACAGGAGAAGAAACTACAGAATGAAGGAAAGAATTACCTTACTGCAGCCAATTACTGTGAAAGGAGTAAATATGTCTTTGTTGTAACTTTGTAAAAGTAAAGTTTTGGCCTGGTCTCTACTGTGGCATTATCTCAAACAAGAAATAGGGTGATGAATTTGTTGGGATATTCACTGGAGAAACTGCTTGATTGCAATCTGGCCTGCTGCTTAAGGAAAATAAAATTGAGTTCTCATCAGGCAACAAGCCTGTATAAGTTAATAGGCTTTAATAATAGCACCTCATTACATTTTTATAAAACTGCCTGGGAAATGAATGCTGGAAATACAAAGGAAAGCTCTAAGGGATCACAGTTATAAAGTAAAGATAACAATATTACAGCATTTCAAAATAATGCATACACCATATAGGATACCACACAGAATTCAGTGACTGGGATTAAGGCCAAGTAAGATTTTTTGAATGGATGTCCAAAGCAGATGGGAGACCTGACTCATGCTTTGGAATAGAAAAATAATTTCTGGGACAAGGTGTTTGGGAAGCCTGATAGCAGTCAGAAAATTAGGGGGTATGAGCCTCTGCGAATGCTGATGTATGGTAACAATATTGTGGTCACTGTTACGAAAGTCACATTTGCCAGAAAAGAATACTAATGATAGTCATACTTTTTGTATCCAAGGCACACCACTTCTTTCCCATGGATTTTTATTACCTCTGTGCAGTAACTGTTGACAAACATTTACATTTTTGAAAAATGATGAGCAGTGTGTTTGTGAACTTGAAGACATCACTGTTCCCAAGGACTGGTCATTAATCAATGCTGTGGTGAAGAAACTCTCAGACTCAGTGGAGGTAAGAGCAACGGAGAGCACTTTTGAATGGATGCATGAGCAAACAGCACGCACTGCAGAAAATAATGTTTTTATCAGTGAGGTCATTCACATTGCCTCTAGTAAGGATCTAATTTAGGTGTTTTGTGTGGGAGCCAGGGCTCCCAAGCCTGACTGATGGAGCCAAACGCCTCTGAAGGATGATGCAAAATATCTGAGCTGTACTGCAATTAGGATATTAATTTAGATACCTTCTTGTTTCCATTTACTATACTTGGAACCTCAGCAGGTGCCTAAATTAAGGAATTAAAATTAGTCAAGGCAAATTACATTCCCTCTGCTCCAGTGTGTTCAGTGCTGTGAAATGTCTCTGGGAGCTGTGTGTGCTCTGTACTTCATAGGAATGTTTAGTACATTGGGGGAGATTTCCTCTCATCCTATGTCCTCAGGGATAACGCTGTATTTTAATTAGTGTATCAAATTTTTCAAGTTGTCATGGTCAGTTGCTGACCAGAGATGAGTCTTTCGTGTGAAGCTCACTGACTCTTCTGGAATAGCAAAGGAGCTTTAAATTCATCTCATTTGAGGGGTTATGTGAGTTTTGATGACAACTCTGAACATGTGTGGCTAATTCTTGCCTCATAGACTCTGGCTGTTTTGTCTTTGAGGCATGAAGTCGCAAGAGAGGGACTCAAACCAGAACATACACATTTCTTGGAGGTGGAGAGATGCTTCTTCCACCCCACTGAGGAGACCTGAGGGCAACACCAGAGCCTTGGCATTGAAACATTTCAGAAGGCATCTCTGACTTCAGCCAAGACTGAGCGTGAGTGCTCATTAAATATTAAATAATAGTATGGTTCAGATCTAAATCCAAACTTCTCATCTTACACCATTCCAGCTAAGCTGGTTATGAACAGGAACACAGCTCGGAAACCCCTTTGAACTTTGGAGGAATTTTGGTTCTGGATCTAAAAGCTGAGTTCAGTAGTGTGTAACGAGGGCTTTCAGTCAAAAGGGAAGCATAAAAGGAAATCATTCAGGATTATTTTTGTAACATTTTCAAGTAAACAACGGGGAAAAAAAGTCAAGTCATCTGCGACTTGTATTCTAATTGCCAAAAATTATTTAAAAATACAAATTAAAAATATGAAACAGGTTTGTATGAGTACACTTGAACTACTATTTCACAAAAGTTTTAACTGTGGAAAAAAAACTTTATAACACCACCTGCTGTTCAGCTGGTTTTGACCTGAACCCTTTCTCCTTTTTTGTTATTATAAACACGGAGCTCTTTAAGTGAGAGCTGTTTAAAGGATAGGGGGCTGTAAGTGTTCCTTCCTAGATCCCAGATGCAGTGGGAGACTGATGGGCTTTTTGATCTTTATTTTATGAGTGTCTGATAAATTGCCTCTGGCACCTGGCAACTGAAATTTCACTATCTGAAAACTAACCCTTATGTCAAACAATGTGGCCAGTCTCATACTCCAAGTTAAAGAGCTGCATGCATTTAAGCACAGGATGTTTTCCAACATTCAGTAGAGTATGTGGTGAAGCCCTGCTTCACATATTATTATTAGACAGATCCTCAGCTGATGTAAATTGGCATAGCCCCATATGATTAAAGGAACTGAACTGTTTTACATCAGCTGGCAACCTGGTCCAAAGTGCAACACACATACTTTTGATTTAAAATAGTATTTTGTATGTGATTCTTCAAAGGTTGGTATGGTTCAACTTTTTCAATATATTGCTCTGCAGCCTCTGTTTTTTGTTTCTGAGGCGAGTAAAGAAAAACCCAAAAGTATTAAGATAAAGGATCATGGGTAATGTTTTCTGGTTTTCTTGTTTGTTGGCTGCTTTGGATGGAAACTGAGCTATCGTGTATTTGAAATCAATGTC
The DNA here is from genome assembly GCA_013397895.1 of Origma solitaria. Classification (NCBI taxonomy): domain Eukaryota; kingdom Metazoa; phylum Chordata; class Aves; order Passeriformes; family Acanthizidae; genus Origma; species Origma solitaria. The sequence goes on from VZRL01006030.1 coordinate 428,430, forward strand.
TCAAATGGGTAATGACTACCAAACTGTGTTACTACTTGTGCCCTGGGGGAAGACACCCTCGTCCCCACTTTGTTTCTCATGTGTTCTGGCAAATGGTGGGGAAACTCATGCCTTTTTTGTCAGAACTTTGGAAAGATCAGCAACAGATCTGCCTAAAATACTGGGATTTCTGTCTACTAGTAATCCCAGCATTTCATATTTTTCTCATTCTGTTTTGCAACAAGGATTTGTGAGGGAGAACTACAGAAATGGAGGAGAGGACTTATCACGAGAAACAGTGATGAGAACAGTGGGAGACATACAGATGAACTGGAACCACTGTAAGGAAGTAAGCGTAGAGGCAGCAATTCCCATATTTAAATAAACCAGAACACGGTGCAGTCCTAAGTACAGAGGTTATAGGTCTGTGAATGCTCCATGCATGGGCAGCTGAGGGTGGCTCAGACATCTCTGCTGGGCTTGGGAGTGGGAGGAAGGTTTTGAATGCTCCCTTAATCAGGGGAATTTGGAAATGATATCTGGGTGAGACAGAGCTTTAAATCTGAAATAAAGCAAGAAACACGAAGTAACTGAAGAGCCTGATTAGCAGGGTAAACTGTATGTGTGGGTAATAGTAAATACTGGGTTTCTTTGCTGACTTCTTGAAAAGATTTGAAATCTGAGGTAGGTCAATAGGAACACAGGTGTGAAGTCAGATTAAATTTATATTTTCTAGGTTTATATTTGTCTCATTTTGCAGGATCCTTTTCCTGTGACAGGCATCCAAGTGACACCAGTGTGACCGAATCTACAACCCAGCCCTTTGCAGAGTCATAATTGTTTTCTGTTAACTAAGACACATCCAAATTTTGTTTTTCTCCAGAGGGTAACATGTCCTCACCTACCACATGTGTAGCTTGCTGCCATCCTCCACCACCCCCACGTACCCCACAACAGGGCAGGGCACTGACTTGGGAAGAATGACTCCATTCGGCACCCAACGCTGGAGTGCAGGTTGGATGGCTCCATGGGAAACATCCTGTTGGAGGATGACATCCCACCCAGAGTGCTAATAAAATGGTTCCTTTTACAGGAAAGCTCATGCTGGTAAATTGTCTTCGAAAACAATGCTGTTTGCTTAGAGCAGAGCATTTTGGTTTTCCTCTCAGGACAGGCAGCATGGCTGGCAGAGTGCTCCAGACATCTGAGCTCTGGTGCAGGCTTTGCCTCCAGGCTTGTGCAGGGGTACAGACAAGCACCCCTGAAAATACTTTGCATCTCTTTCTATCCCCAGCCTTGCACAGTAAGATAGGATCATGTAAAACCTAGAACAAATTAAGCCTGGAGCTTAGAAGAGGCTGTTAGTTGCTACTGAAGCACAAATGAAAATAATCCATAATTCTTCCATAGAACATTTAAAGCAAACAGTCTGGGAAAGAAACAGCCACATTTTACTTCACTAAAAAATCACATAGGACAAAAGGAAATGCAGATGTTCTGACTGAACTGTCTTATGAGTTGTTGACTAGTTAATTAATCAAAGTTGTCTAGTGATTTATTGATTAACAGAGCTTCTGCAGTCATGAACACGTCAAATTTCACAATGGAAAATTTAGCAATGGAAAAAGTCTGGTCTTTTAGTTCCTTCGTTAATCAAGACAGAGAATGGCATGAGAACTGAGGACATTTCATGTATTAATCTTATGCCAGGCAATCTAATTATGTGATAGTATTGCTTAGGCAATTTTGATTGTTTTTTCCATGCAGCTTTTTTTCAAGTGGAGTGATTTTTTTTTTGTATTTAACAGTGCTTGCAATACCCCCTGTATAAGAAGTCCTATAAAGTCTTTGTGTACTTAAAGACAAAAGTATACAGTACTTCCTGTTACTGTAGTCACATTCAGTAGTCTAATAAAGGATAAATCCAAAAGGAGTTACCTTTCCTGTAGCTGGGAAAGCACAGAAATAAAATATATTTACGTTTTCTTGGAAGACTGAGACCTACCTTAACTATCAGTGTTGCTTTGCCCCCTATTCACCCCTATGATAAGAAGATCTATAAAGACTATTTTTTGCAAACATTTGCCCATCTGTAAAGTTTTCTGTAAGTATTTAATTAATGAGTGCAAAAAGTGAATCAGGTATGTGCATTTGAATTGTTATTCAGAAGACACTGAGGTCTGTCACTATGCTCATATGTCCTGGAAGATGAAGTTTCTCTGTCATAGAGGGGATTAGTAGGAGGCCAGTCCTGCATGGTCGTAAGTCTCACCTTTGCCCTTGGTGAAGGCCAGCTGTAAATGTGTCTCTTTCTCCAATATGCAGGTGTATCACAGAATCATTTGGGCATCAAGGGACCTTCGGAATCATCTGGCTCCAACCCCCCTGCCATGGGCAGAGACAACTTCCACTAGATCAGGTTGCTCAAAGCCCCATCCAACCTGGCCTTGAACACTTCCAGGGATGGGGCATCCACAGCTTCTCTGGGCAACCTGTGCCAAAGCCTCACCACCCTCACAGTAAACAATTTCTTCCTAATATCTAATCTAAACCCACTCTCTTTCAGTTTAAAGCCAGCACCTCTCATCCCATCCCAACAGGCCCTGGAAAAAAGTCCCTCTCCAGCTTCATTGTGAGGTCTTGTTCTTCTGGCTCAACAGCCCCAACGCTTTCAGCCTGTCTTCATAGGAGAGGTTTTCCAGCTCTGATCATCTTTGTAGCCTCCTCTGGACTTGCCCCAACAGGTCCTTGTCCTTCTTATGTTGGGAGCCAGAGCTGAGCACAGTACTCCAGGGGGGATCTCACAAGAGTAGAGTAGAGGGGGCAAATCACTTCCCTTGACCTGCAGGACATTCTGCTTTTGATGCAGCCCAGGACACAGAATCACAGAATGGGTCAGGTTGGAAGGGAGAACAGTGGGTCATCTGGTTCAACTTCCCTGCTATAGCAGGGTCATCCCAGAGCTCATGGCAGAGGATTGTGTCCAGGTGGCTCTTTAACAGCTCCAGTGAGGGAGACTCTACAGCTTCTCTGGACAATCTGTTCCAATGCTTGGTCACCCTCACAGAGCTGCTTTCCAGCCTGCAGTGGTGCCTGAGGTTATTCTTTCCCAGCTGCAGGTACCTCCATTTACCTTTCCTGAATTTCAGATTGTTCTTCTCTGCCCACCTCTCCAACCTGCTGAGCTCCCTCTGAAGGGTAGCACAGCTCTCTGGATTATTGGCCACTCCTCCCGGCTTTGTGTCACCAGGGAACTTGCTGAGGAAGCCTCTGCCCCTTTTTCCAAGCAATTGATGAATAAGTTAAACAATGCTGGGCCCAGTATTGAGTCCTGGGGGACACCACTAGTGACACGCCTCCGTCTGGACCTTGTGCCACTGATCACAAGCCTCTGCGATCTGCTTTCAGCCTGTTCTCAATCCACCTCAATTCACCTCACTCCCCTCCTCAGTTTGCTCATGAGGATGTTGTGAGAGACAGCGTGGAAAGTGTTGCTGAAATCGAGGTGGACAAGATCCATGCTCTCCCTTCATCCATCTAAGTAGCTGTTTCATCATAAAAGGCAATCAGGTTGGTCAAGCATGATTTACCTTTCATGAATCCATGCTGATTTCTCCTGATCACCTTCTTATCATCCATGTGGGTAGAGGAGGCCTCCAGAATGAGGTGCTCCATCACTCTTACAGGGATTGGGGTGAGGCTGACTGTTCCCCAGGTCGTTGTCCTTGCCTTTTACAAAGGCTGTGGTGACATTTGCTTTCTTCTAGTCCTCAGCCACATCTCTTGATTTCCATGGCCTTATGGTTGGCTTCATGGCCTGTGAGTGTGCATTGCCAAATCATATTGAGCTTTTTGTCCACCAACACTCTCAGGTGCTTCTCCCCAGGGCTGCTCTCAATCCATTTTCCACCCAGCCTGTACTTGTGCTTGCCCTGTCCCCGGTGCAGGACCTTGCACTTGGCCTGGTTGAACTTCACATGGGCTCACCTCTCAAGCCTGTCAAGGTTTCTCTGAATGGTCTCTCTCATATATTATAAACATCTCTGAGGACAATTGTGCACCATGCTGGGTGAGACATTTTGCATCATGCAGGAACATCCAGCAAAGCTTGGAGGTCAGGAGGCTCAGCAAAAGATAGGATGACCTGGTCAAAAGAGGTTTTCCTAAAAGTGTCCCAGAGTCAGCAACTGGTAGAAAGTTCAGAGTCTGGTTTCATAACTCTTCAGCAATGCTAGGTTTGTTTATTGTATTGCACTCCATTGTTTCATGTTGTATTGCATTGTGCTATATTTCACAATGTTATTATTTCACATGTTGTTATTTATACAAGTAAATCTGATTCCAGAAGAGGAAAGGTGATGTGAATTTGACTTCATTATCTCTTCCTGGCTTCTGGAGCAACCCACTGGAATAACCCCCAGCTTCAAAAGTTAGAGTGGCCCTGATGCTACTCATTTTGACACGAGAGCTGAACTAATCTTTGGCTCAGTAGGTGTTGAGGGAATTCCATCAGATCATTTACACACACCTGCACTTAATGAACTTTAAAAATGAGGTAATACCATTTTAATGACAGAAATTCTCAGATTCTTAAGCTGATAACTTGGTTTGAGAGGGCAGTTAACGTTTTCCCAATGAGAAGGAAGAAAATATTTTTTTTCTGTTAATAGTAATATCTGGATATTCAATCCACATATTTTTTCTCAGTATAACTTTGAATTACCTATGATAAAAGGAATCTGAAGAGCTTTTTCTAATAACAAAATGAAGCATACATGGAAAAAAGAAAGAGTATCTTAAATATAAACATTAGAATACTGAAAATACAAGTAATCTGAAAGGATAGGCCTATTATTAGAAGTATAGGGATATAGTCTTGTGCATATATGTGCCCTGTATTGCAAAGATAAAGCTTCAAAAAAAATTAGTAGGAAGGAATTACTGGAATAAGTTACGAAAATGTAACTTAATTAAGGAATCTACTTTCCATGTTCCGACCATGACCTTATTGCTGTTTTCTTTTAAATGTTTGGACACTAAAAAGGATTTTTAAAGTGATTTTTAGGGAGTTTTGCTCAGTGACTAGCTTGCTTTCTTTGAACCTGCACTGCATCTGTCTTTGCACACAAAATTTCTTCTTATGTCCACAGAAGCTCTAGGAAAAGTACAGGTGTAGGATGCACATTAATTATCTGAGGATTAAAAACCTACAGTGAAAAGACAGAAATTTATTCTCTTCCAAAATCATAGGGGAGACTTCTAATGAAGATTAAAGTCTGAAATATACAAAGAACTACTCCTGTATCTGTATTCTGTTACTTTCTGACACCTTAAGCCCCCCCAGGATAATAGGCTCTTTCATAGGGTGACAGGCACTTTCCTCTGGGGACTGCGGAGACCACAATGCTCTCATCCATCAATTAACAACCAGCAGGGAACGTTTATATCTGAATCACGAAACAATGCATGGTCTTCAGCATCCTCCTGTCCTTTATTCCCTGTTTCCCAGGAGTAATTTTCTCCGGTGGTCAGGTTTTTTTCTGTGCGTGCATTTTATTTGACTTACCCGAGCCTCACTGATCACTGTGGGGACTCAAGTCACTAATCTTCTCGAGCTGCCGCATGCCTAAAGCCAGCACTCGACACAGGCACCTCAGTGAAATCTGCAAAGAGAGGTGGAGTGAATCAGGGTCTTCCAATGCTACAATTAATAATAGTCTGGCTCTTGTTCTGTAAAAGCTTGACAGTGTATTTATTACACCTATGGGTTGCAAGGGATCTACTCCAGCAGTAAAGATTACACCCAGAGTTCACAGGATATGGCTCTGATGTTTCATACATTCTGCAATGCATGCTACAAAAAGGGGTGGTTTTTTGGTTCACAAATGGAACATTTCTTAATAGAAATGGGAAACAAATGCAGCAGCCTCTCTTTGACACCAGCCTGCAGAACCCCATTTGGAGGCAGATGGCATCAATGCTGTGCAATGTTTGAGCTGTGTGAGGGGGAGCGATCTCAGGTTCAGCTGAGTTCTGCAGCCTGAGCCCTGGTCCTGTCCCAGCACACTCTGGGGAATGGAGGAGAGATCCAGACATCGCAATCTCCGGAGATATCTCCAGAGACACCTACCTACCTACCAGGGCATCCAACTGCTGCTTGGAAGAGCAGCACACAAAGGCCATAGATAAGCAGACGCTGCACAGTTGCGCAGACATTCTGGTTTTGTTCTTTGAGGACCTTCCTACTGTTTGCTTCATGATTTTCTCACCTTCCTTTTCTTTGCTTATTTCTCTCTTTTCAGAGAAGGAAATGGAATGAGACTGTGGAGTTACTGAGTACTCCCCTTCCTCTCACTGGTTTTGTGCTGTCAGAGGACATGTTACCCTCTGGTCCTGAGCTGACACTGGGTTGAGCAGTGGCTTTGTAAATCCAGGTCCGGCAAGAGCCTGAGGAAATCCAACTTTGATCAGTCACACAGCACCACAGGTGATGTGGCATCACAGAGTCAGGGACTGCAGTTTTAGTCGGGGTTACCTTTAATCTCTAATTTGGCAAAACAAAGCAAAGCAAGGGAGAAATTCCCCTCAACCATTTTATTTTTGCCTTTAATGTTAGAGAGCTTAAGTGTGGCAGTTTGGTGATGTGCTATGCAAATTAAAGCTGTGAAAAAACAAAGCTAGTTAAACACAAGTTTTTCTTTAGCAGGTAATTACTCTTAGCTGTTTCCACATGCCTCCTTACATCCATGAAACCCTGGTACATTATGATGAAAGACTGATTTCAGAACTCACACGTGCACTATTTTGTTAGCAGTGGAAGCACAAGCAGAACATCTGGGTGCCAAGTTCAAGCAAAGTGCAAGATTTTTTTCTGAATTCAATGTTGGTGTGTCCCATCATGTAACTATGATATATGATAAAAGGAAAAATCACAGCCAAACTCAACCTTGTTCAAAGCAAGGTGCTAGTGAAAGGATAGGATGGAAAATAAGTACTAATGGATTAATGTTCCATGATAAATGTTTTATTATAAAAGCTAGTGAGTGATTAGATAATTCTTGCTTCCAAAAGCAGGGTTTAAATATTTCTGCTTGGCTAGAAACCAAAATAAATACATCACTTAACTAGCTGGTTTATAGGAACATCTATATGAATAAAAAAGTAATAGAGACTTGGTTCTTTTTTACAGTAGGTGTAATAAATAGCCAGCTATAGCAATGTGCTGCTTACTGTTTGGAGCTGTTATGATACATGAAAAGAAGTCATTGCAAGTATTAAAGGTACAGCCAGAATTCTCCTCCATGCAACAGAGCTACACTGTTACTAATTAAGTTAGGGAGGGGTTGAAAACTATTAAAATAATTTTCAGAGGGTTGTACAGTAAAAGTTCAGATAGAAAAATCTTCCTCTTTAAGGAAAATGAAGATACAAACATTGAAAAAAACCCCAAATACTTAGATTTATAAAATCTATACAAACATTTGAGCCAGAATGATTTTCATTTCGACAAGTACAGCGGATTTTGAACACAAGTGGACTTGTCAAAAGGATAAAAAGATATTAAGTATAATTCCTTATAAAACTTAGTTTTCATAGATATCTTTATTAATTAATCCATCTCAAAAGACTTACAGGGGAAATTAATTTTCTCCCTGTTTCACCGATGAAGAAATCAAGGTGTTCAGAAGTAAACTGGCTTATTCAGTACCTTCCAACAAATCAGACTGCAGGTGTCTCAGGTCCAGTTTAATACCATGTTTAAAGGGTCATGATAGCACTGATTGCCTTAGTTATACTTGATGCAAATACTTGAATAGACACTTGGTACTTCCTGCTTAAGTATCTTTAGAGGCGCAGCATCCTCAAATCAGATCACAATGGTGCCTTCTGTGATGTTTTCTCACAATAACCAATATAATTTCAAATAGCATCTACAAGAATTCAATCTGGGAGGCCTGGCTGGACCTTGAGGAGAGTTGTAGGAGAAAAGGCAGACCCTATCACATGAATGAAAATACTCTTCTCCTGTGTACAATTGCTGAAACCTTGATAAGAAGGTCAGAAAAAATGATGTAAACTCTTAAGTCACAGACGCAGTTAGAGTCACAGTTCCTTGACTTAACAGAGAGTGAACAAACCCAGAAATGTGTGAGTTATGGGGAGGAGGAATAATAACAGAAAAATAACAGAAGTTATTTTACTAGAACATCAAATTAAGAATAAAGTAGAATCATGTAGAGGAATGTGCTCCTGCTCTTTCCTCCTGTCAGCTTAGTATGTAAGTCTGCCCTCTGCTTCTTGTTGAACACCCTTGATTTGGTTCACTTCTCTCTGACTTGCCTGGGTTGTTGAGAGATGCTCCCAGTGCCAAGGGAATACAATGGACCTGAAGAACAGTCAAAGCAACCATAAGGTGATCAGTAGATACACGCACTGAAGTCACCCATTTTTAAAGCTTGACCTTATGATTCTTTAACATTACAATACTCCCAAATACTAAACTTAAGAGCTCAGGGTGGTCTCAACATGTAAAGCAAACAGAGCATTCTCTTAGTCCAGGCAGCCTAGGGATAAGTGGGTGTTTATGAATTTTTCTTCTGGCCTTCCAGGATTCAATATTTAATAAATATATTTAGTACATGGTGTCTGCTGACAGTGGGATGCTGGATGTGCTGATAGGTTGTTGCTCTGTCTCCTGCAGTCTCACCACATTGTTCTGTGCATAGGATCAGAGAACAAGAGCATGAGTGGACCTACAAAGTCAGAGATTTGGACTTTAGAGAGATCGTCCTGGCCAGCAGTTTTGGGCTCAGTCAGACTAACGCTAGAACTGAGCAAATATGGGGGTCCCCAGTCTGTGCTGAAGTCTGTGCTATCACAGCTGCGCTGCAAACAGCCCTCAGATACTCCTTAAAATGCTTACTCAGGAATGTCTACTCACTTTACACTCACTCCAGTGTAAACACACCCTTAAAGCAGATGTAGAACATGCCCCAGAGGGAGATAATGCAACACCCAGGGATGGCTGGTAAATAAAGCAGCTTACACGCAGTCATTTTGCCCTGCACATTTGTACTAAGATGAAGGTCAGACTTCAGCTTGGTGCAAAGCTAGTGGAGCATGACAGCCGCATAAAATACGATATAATAAACATATGGGAGTGTTGTTTTCTTCTGCTGCTATCAGTCTTATGGGTGTCAGTGGAACAAAGATTTGTGCTGTATTGCCCTACAGTAGTTTTACAAACAAGGTAGATTTATATGGCTTTGGAATTAAGCTACTGCTGCAAAGATGAGTCCTGCAGAAATGTTTGGTGTGAGAGCATTTTTAGAGAGGCTACACTGGTTTCTATTGTATTAATGCTGAGGCTCTCTTAAAGTTATGCAGAGCATAATTCTTTTCCATTTTTGCTAAGGGAGGGGTTGACATACTTTTATGTAAAGATCCCCAGTTCTAATATCACTGGCTTAAACTAAACCCCTTTATGAAAATACTTGAATTAAACTGTGCACTGAAAGCCAATAGAGGAAATTATTGAATTGTCTTGTGTGCAAGTTACTAGGAAATACAGCTGGCAAAGCTGTGTAACACATCCATAAGTAAAGATACATCACCACCATTGCAATTTGACACAATATTTCCTCTGAAGTTCAAGGAACACCAGAATTTGAGTTTGATAGGTGCTGAAGCCTATTCTGCAAAATTACCTGGGGCCCCAGCTCACATATAATTGAAATAGGAGCTGATTGCTTTGAATAGCTTTGTTCAAATGAACCCAAATTTTTATTTATCAAACTTCACCATATTTTCAAAATGTATTTCTAATATTAAAATGTCAAACACCAGAGAAAGAGCTGTTCTCATTAATGTTTAAGGACAATTATTTCAACATTCTCACTGGAGCATGAAAACAGTGTGCCCATGAGTAACCTGAAGAAGATGCAGAAAAATCCTTTTCCCTATGTGGTGCAGAAGTGACATAAGGGCTGCCATGTATCACTGTTGTTTTTCATATTGCTGAACTTCTTAAAAAGTAAGATAGAACTATCACATGCAAATCCATGGGATGTGTAGGAAGGTGAGGAAGTTTCCTTCCTTCCCATTGATCTGTATGAACAGAGCAATAGCATATTTCTCTGAGTGAAAAGTTTGGGGTCAGAAGGATGTTTTTGTCAGAAGGCCTGAGACAGGATTGTAGGGGTGCTTTTGAAAATGACCTTTCACCATAAAATGAAATTTTTCCAGTGTTTATAGAATTTGGGGCATTGGGGTGTATCCTGCAGTATTTTGAATCAAAACTGGAAGATGCTGGAGTGCACGTTACCATCCCTTTTTGTCTGAGGGCCTGGGATGGGGTTGATGCTGTGCCTGTGCCCTCAGCCACAGAGAGGTTTGGGTTTTCCAGTCCTGAAGCCACACAGATGAAGGGCAGCAGATGAGTGTGTTCATGCAGGACAACTGTGGGCTCCTATCTCAGGTCGGAGTAAAGTTTATACATCACGGGCAAAGGCAAGCTTTCTTCAAAGCACAGATCACACTAAGAGCCTAACTAGGATCCTCTAAACCACTTTTTGAGGTGCCTATCTCTCCTTAATGGCTATAAAGAGAGTGTAGGGTGACTGGCCTCTGAAATTAGTTGCTTCCATTGATATTGTGAATATCCACTGAGTGCCACCTGGAAAGGATTTGCTTCCTCCTGACCCTCTGAAGATTGACCCTGTTCACTCAGGCTGTGCTCCTGGGTGAGCTTTTGCCCCTGCCTGAACTAGATAGAGTGAAGGTTTGTTTATATCCAAACTGAATTAAAACTTCCAAATAGTACAGGGTATGGAGCTGTGTGAAAACTGCAGCTCTGACTCCAGGGAGTCTTGGTTTACAGTGAACCTCTTGAACAAAGAAACATGAATTTTCTGTTTTCCCCCACTCCTCTGATTCCCCCACGATGAGCCAAAGGAATTCAGCCAGTGAGGGGGTGGCTCAGGCTCTGCTCTTGGGGCTTTTCACTCAAAAGAAGATGCTGACTCCTCATGAAGCTACTAGTGGGCTAAGTGTAAATCTGCTTTCCCACCCCAAAGACTTGCCTCTGACTATGCACAGAAATTTATAGTTTGTTTTTTTAAAAAATATTGCTCCCCATTACCCATAAAAGAGAGAGGCTTGTTGGAACTGCACACCTCCCAGGCACGGTGCTATTGGTTGCCCTGCCAGCCCCGTGATGTAAATTACCTTTGCACTTTGTAATAGAGTCAGCACCATGACAGGAACTCACACATCACTCAGTTGGCTAAGGGTAATAAAGAGGAAAATCAAAAGGAGCATGAGTTCATGCTGGAGGTATGTGCAATCAAGGAGAGAGATTTATGACAAAAGCTGAGTTATAATATTAAAGGGTATAAACAGCTTCTTACTGTTATGTTTTCATATACCCTGTGTTCCTTTAGTAAGTACAGTGTTAAGTTTGGGGGAGACTTAGCTGTGAATTTTTGCCTTCTTAAAAAGGTCTCTGGAAAACAAACTTGCATTTATGTGGCATAAAAATAATTGCCGAGGTTCAGCCTGCAGCAGTGTAGATAAGTATGAGGTAGCAGCCTCTGGCTAACAGGCATCAAAAGCATGTTTTGAAAGTTTGGCGTGATGATCCTCATTTGTTGACAGAGGTTTAGCATCTACAAAATTCACTTGCTCAATTCACCGCACTGCAGGAACGTTTATCACCAGCAGCCACTCAGGTGCTCACCAGCATTTACCAGAAGCAGTGCCAAGTGCCTGACACAGGGGTGGCCTCAGTACAGACTGTACCAAATTCATTCTCCTCAGAAATCATGACTGTAACATTATCTGAGCATCCTCTTGTGTACAGTAGTGGGCTGTAGTGTCGTGGGCTGTCTTGGGCCAAAGCTTTACCTGCCCCAATTTCTGTTGCAGATGCTGAGGGAGCACTGCTGTCACACTGATGTCCTTGCTTCCCTGCTGGTGACACCCCACAGAGCTGCTCCATCACCACCAGAGCCCCTGGGCATGGTCTACAGTGAGGTGGGTCAGCAGCCCTGCATCCTCTTTCCCCTCCCCTCACACCAACCCCTGCCTCCTAGTGGGTTAAGCGGTTAGTGTATAAAATAACTTAAAAAATAAAGAATAAAGAAAAGCTGAATAAAAAAAAAATTAAAAAGTAACATGGAAATAGCTCAGAACATAATTGTAGAAAAACTGAAATGCTGCAGAGCAATATAAGAAAAATTAGGTCATTTCAATGTATTTTTTTGTCCCTGTCTTTGCTACAAAGAGCAGCTCTTTGCATTTGCTAGCACTATATGATCTGAGTTTCCCTGTAAAACTACAAAAGGAACATGTCTGGTGTATGTGTTTCTTCTAGGGGTCTTTATGTTTCTTTTATTCTCATCTAGGAAACCAACAACAGGCCCAGGCACTGAGATCTCCTGCCCACTCTTTTCTCACATCAAGCTGTAGCTAATACCTCAGGCAAAGTCCCTAAGGACCCGAGTATATTATCAGTGTATGTCAGCCCTTCCTGTGGGGTGCCCATTTTTCACCCCATCTCACCACACAACTCCCCTGGCTTTGTTGAGATAGAGGGGAGCTGGATTTAGCCCTGAAGAAATCATCTCATAGTTTGACACAGAGAATCAATTAGGCTGGAAAAGACCTCTGAATATATTGTCCAACCTTTGACTGAACACTGCCATATCAACTGGTCTATGGCACTCATTGCCACATCCAGTCTCTCCTTAAACTCCTCCAGGGACAGTGAATGGAAAACGTGGAAAACATCAGCCTGCTTTTTATATTAAAGCAAAAAGGATGAAGCAGATGTTTTTAAGTAAACATGGACTCTTGTTATGCATTTCTGAGAAGTCAAGAGAAGCTTTTTCAGAAGCAGGAGTAGCCCATGAATTTAAAGGGGTTTTAAATACTGTACTTTCCCATAAAGCTATAAAACCCTGGCAGAAAGCTCAGCAGCCAATCAAGGAGGAATGAACCTGAGCATGTTATAACTCAGATTACCAATAAAAATGTCAGGTTGAAATCAGAAGTGGGTAGTTTTATAATCTTGAACTGAAAGTATTTTTTTAATTGCTTTCAAATGGGGAACTTAACAATATAATTAAATATATGTATAAAAAGCCCCAAAGTGCTACAATCTGCTTTACTATCTGACTTTGTCAAGCTGATTATTATTACAATAGGGGAAATGGTGGATTTGAATGTCTTTTCTCTGGCACTGCAATTTCCCAGCTGTTTTATTGGGATTGTATTAAAACTGGACAAAATGCACTCTGCTGCTTCCATAAAAACTAGTTGAACATTAAGAGTTAATACCAGCATTTTAAAATCATTAAAACCAGCCTATAGCTGTAGATTAGTGTGGGGTGAGATATGTTATTTGAAGCAGGTGTGATCTGTCAGGAGCAGTGTTTTGGCATTTTACAACCAGTGGGGCTACGTGCACAGCTGTAGACTGAAGAAAAATGGACCAGCGTGGGTACAATGGGCGGCTTTGTATATATGCTGCTATTTTGCTAATGCACTTTTACTATATATATAGATAAACAGTTCAAATATTGATTGGTATTTTGTGGTATTAATAGGCTCACTTTAATCTGGTTTAGGCTCTAAAGTATATTACATTGATCAGTGACCACTGATATATTTTCTTAGTGAGACTAAATTATGCTCTTACCCAAAGGATATGTCTGTAAACAAAAGTGCCTGGAGGAATAGTTTGGATAGTGAAAGAGAGCTGAGTATGTGTCAGTCAGGTGTAAACTGCTGGAAATAACCTGTTACTGTTTATGGGCCAGCTTGTACAGATCGCTTCAGAATAGAGTTGGTTGGGAGCCAGCGATCAAACACTTCTTTTGTTGGAAAATGCCAGTATGTGGAAACAGAAGTATTTCATAGGAATGTGTCAGGTCTGACGAAATTTTGATGAAATACAAACAAGGTCCTGCTGGAAGCCTACCATGTTCCTGCCACCCCGCACAGGTTGTTGTTGGACCAAAAACTATTTATTCTTCTAAGGCTCATGTTGATAGGGCTGCCCCAACCTCCACAGGTCCTGACCTTCCCTAGTGCTGGTCAGGCTGGGCAGTGTGGAATCCTTAGCTGAGGCTAAGAGGGTGATGTTCCAAGAATTATTTGATCACAAAAATTTCAAACCAATTATCTTCATAATGGTAAAACTTTTATTTAATATGGATTTTCTTTTCCGTGGGACATTTTTATATTTCTAATTTTCCAAAAGGCAGTGAGGTTCACAATTATTTTAAGTAAAGGTATCTTCCCAAGAAAAGAAAATTGCAACTTAATCTTATATAGTTGATGGCCTAGAAATGATATCAAGATGATACACATGGATTTCCCAGACTTTCATATAAGCTCCTCAGTTTTTGACACAAACCTGTTATTTAGAACAGGAACGTCTTCCACTGTTTAAAGTACTAGAATACCTGATGCCATAGTAGCAAACTTCCTTGATGTTACCATTTACAAGAATTTTATTTATTATATTACAAAACTAGTGGAAATTTTTTTTAGCTATGTAGCAGAAACAAAATATAATTGAAATATGTAAACTCTGAAAGTTTATGGAAATATTGAGTTAAACACCATATAGACTGATAAGTACATTTTAAGAACAAATAGATTTCTGTGAGACTGACAGGTTACAGATAACATATAGATAGCACTCTTTCCTTTGCTGCAAATATGAGTCTGTATTTCTTCCCACCTATACTGATTTTTTTTTTCCATTGTAATTAATTTTTCTGCAGTGATTACTAGTGATTTATACTAGTGCAAATAAGAATCAGAATCGGGAGCATAACTTTCAACCCAGCAGCGTCCATTTAACTGTCACAGTGGGTAAAGACAAGAGCTCTCAGAGAAGGTTGTTTATCCTTATGGGAAGGGACAATAAAAACCACAGGGGATTTCCCTTCTGGCGTGGGTGGAATTTTAAGGAATGGAAAAGAGTAATTTTTATTCTACACTTTAATTATCCAAAACCTTTGATGTTAGTAGTAGATATCAGTATAAATCTCAAGGGCATGAAGTTAATGGAATTACATTAAGGGTGAATTTTCCTCAAGGAGCAATTCACACACTCTGCTTTGCAGCTAAGAGTGCTATAGGTCAACAAGGCTTTGCTAATTATTACCGTTTATATGAAACATGACTACTTAGACCACAGAAATATGCACTGTTCAATTACACGTGTATAAGCAAAAAGACAATATTATTCTGAATCTTTCCTGTTGAAGAAAATACTAGAATTTTTTACTACTAGACTCCAACCAGGAGCACTGGTGTGTTAGCTGGAGGACTCAGAGTATAAAACAAGGTCTTAAGAGTTTAATCCCCATTTTTCGACTTGAATCTTGTACTTTTTGCATTCTCTGTTACTGGGGCATTCACACAATCCCTGGTGACTCCTGGGACACAAAATGTGTATCCTGTGCAGCCAAAGGAGCAAAGCCAGCACTGTCACGTAATAAATAAAACTGTGGAAGATTAAATGTTATAACATCCTGAAGGGCAGTAAGTGAAGTCAAGCTAAGGAAGAATGAATCCAGAACGGCCTGTGAGGCAAGACCAAGGATTTTCAGTTCAAATTATCACAATGGAAGTATGAGCGCATTAGTTCCATCATCTCTGGTGGTAAAACAGAGGTGGGGAGAAACAAGGACACAGAGATAAAGGAGAGCTACCACCAACACTTTCCATGTCTCCAGTGTGTAACAGTGGCCATCATTAAAAAGCCAGCAGTGGTCACATGAGGTTAGACAATTTGATTACAACCTCCGTTTTGGGAAGAGATGCTATTCTGTCGCAAGGCTTGGAAACTACTTTTGCTGAAGACTGGTCTCTATTTGGAAATAGTCCATGTCTGTGGGAGAGCCCTGCAGTTTGCTCTTATTGATGGTGAAATTATGTTAGAAATGAGTTAGAAGGAAAATTGTGTTCTTAAAAGGCAGTGGCAAGACGAAAAATGTCTCTATGCACACAGTGGCTCAGTCTGCAATAGAATTAATTTAAAGACTTCCTATGCTTTACTATCATTAGCACATTGTAAACACATGAAGCTAACTATTCATAAAATAGCATCCATGTCATGGTCCAGATCACTTCCCTCTTGTGGAAAACCACACAGGAGGAGCAGGGCGAGCCTCTGGGGAATATGAATAATTTCAGTATCATTCCTTAAGGGAAGATGATATTTCTCTGGCCCACAAACAAACAGGTCATTAAATTGAGAATTGGTATAGCTGCAAGACTACCATAGAATCCAAAATACAACCCCCCTTCATGATTCTGCATCCCATCAGTACAGCAGAAGCTAAATCTGGGGCTACAGTGAATCTTGTGCTTCTTAATCCAGAACCTGATGCTTTTGTAGGTCTCACTCTGGAAGAAGTTAAGTATAAATTCATACAACCTGTGGGAGATAACTGAAAATTATAAGGTTTCAGATAAAGTTATATGATGAGGTCTGGATTTCAAGGATGACACAGATATACTCAAGATAGAGAAAACTGAATATAGTGGGAGAAGATTTGAAAACAAATAAAGAGATTTCTCAAGAAAAGTTGAAGGAATTGAGTTTATTTCTTCTATCAAAGAAAAAGAAAACCGCAGTGTATATCCCTCACTCCAACGTGGCATAGGTTACTCTTGTTCCTTTTTCCAGGCTAGTGGATATATTAGGTCATAAGTCCATGGATAATGACAGGTTTTGAGTCATGCCCAACAGTAATGGCAATGTCAAGGTGAGGACAGATACTGCCTCAACCTCCCTTGGTTACCATTATATTTCCAATCAGCACTGTCAGGTGCTAAGCAACAGCTCTGCCATATTTCTCATTCTGCATTACTCTGCATTTTTAGGAACCTGATTTTAGTCACTGCTGCAACTCCTCCACCTGGTTTTCTTTTTTTCCCATGGACATGAGCTCGGCCACAAGTTTGCTGAAAGCATGAAAAAGGTCTTTTCACTACTCTGTTGAGTTCTGGGGCAGGAGAGTGGGAGGGAAGAGGATCCCTCTCACGCTCACACATCACGAAGGCCATGGAACCAGGTTGGAAGGGGCAGTGGACGGCGTCAGTGTTAGCCTTTCATTTCCAGTTAAAGATGTAGCATGTGTGTCTGTGCTACTGAGAACAATCCGGTCCTCTGTAATGAGATGTAAGCTTACAAGAGTACTAGACTAACTGTCCCAGCAAAGTTCTGAAAAAAATCATGTGGTTGTGAGTATAAATAAAAAATCTCACAGTCTCTTTCAATTAATATTACTTGTATTGCACTTGAAATGTATACAGTGCTACATGAAGGAAAGCGCATACCACCAGTGTGAGCAACAACTTCCAGCTCTGTAAGAAGTGGGAAACACATTTTTTGCTGAAATGAGGTTTGACTTAAACTAGTGGCACTTTGGGCAGCTGCTAAATTGTATTCTGAACTGGTATTTGCAGTCATCTTATCACATCCAGATTGAGGCAGAAATTGGACAAAGATGTGAATGGCCATTGTCCATCTGAAAGCTATTCCTGTATTCTCAGTAGAACTGTTGATATTTGAATTGGGGAAACACCTCCTCTCTTCATTATGTGGTTTCACACCAGCAGCAGTTTTGTTTTCATGTAGTGAACCTCTATTTTGGAGGGCCTGTGCTCAGGCAGCAAGGGCTGGGGTGTCGGGGGACCCACTCTCTATCTGTCATCTACTCCAGCATGAGACTGACAAACTCAGAAAGCCAGCATCACCTGCAGTGCAGCAGAAAGACAACCTACAAAACTTGGTTAAATGATTGCATGAGATACAGGCGTATACTTATGTATATGTATACATTTCCCTTGACAGACAAATGGAAAAGTGCTGCTGGGCAGAAAAACCATCGCAGCCTCCCTTTACAGTCCTTCTTGCAGAAGTTTAACCAGCAAGAGAAGCCACTGCTCCACTGAGCTGCCAAGAGGCAGAAGCTCTGGGCTGTGTTTTCGCTTGTGACTGATGGTCTCTCAGGCAAGAAACTTCCCTGAGACCCAGCTGCTGTGCCAATAAAACAGACCAGTCAAAGATATTTCCCAAGGGCATGGTGAGGATGAATAAATAGTTGAAAGAGCATTGAGGTACTCAGCTGAAAGGTACTTGATACTGTCAAATAATTGTTATATTCATTATTCATTGATAAATAGCTATTTGGACAGTCCTTGGGAAAATGTGAACATCTGAAAAGAAGCCAATAATATTCTTCACAGGAAAAGCAATGATCATAAATTTGAACATGCTTTATATAGGTTACATTTGAAGAATGAAAATACATCTGTAGATTAAATTACTACATTTGTAGAGTATAAAAATAGGATATAGTCATAATCCCCCTTTGAGTAAAGCAGGCAAAAGAAAAAAAAAACCAAAACAGCTGCAAAGCAAAGTGTCTAGATGTGGAGTACAATAAAACCTTGATGTATGTAAGATGTATAAGCAGAAATGAGCTTGGATATATTAATCTCCAAAACCCTTTCTTTTGCAGCCAAAATATGCCTACATGGACTAGATTAAAAATATTTATACAAGGCAAAATTCCAAGGCTAGTGAACATCCTGTTGCCAAAGACATTTTGCGGACAACAATATATCATTTTACCACATACAGTAGTTACTGCTTTCACAGTGAAAGAATATGATAACATAGATATATACACATGAAATTCAGAAATTATGTTTGTGCCCACAAGTTGACTGAAGTGTCTCATATGGCCATGCAGGAGACCAAATCCTCCAAGTGACTGCAGATGCCCTCTTTTCAGGCTGTGAATAATTGTTTGAACTGGAGGAAAAAGCCGTGTAAGTAAAAAACCCCACGTTGTTTAGACATGATGGATGTCTTTGGTTGCTAGCTATAGAATTGGAGTGAGTTGCTCTGCTGCACCACAGATTTTCTAAGTGAGGCAAGGCAGTGGTTTAAGACCTTCACATCACCTTCAGAAACATTACTGACATGACCAGCCAGAGTTAAACTTCCTATGCCCTTCACTGGTGAGCCACAGAAACCTATTCAGAAGAACAAATCAAGGAGGGTAACAGTGGGTCAGGCCAAACATCCACACTGTTCAGAGTCCCATATCTCATAGCAGGCTTTAAATTAATTCTATGCCATGAGTGCGACTGATCTCCTTGAACCTGCTCCTGCATCCCAGGGCAATGAGTTCTGCCATTTTATTTTGTACAGTTACATACCCCACATTTCTTTCAAATATGCCATGGGTTTATCTCATTTGATAAAAAAACCCCATGAAAAAAAGGAGGCACAGTGACCATCTGCTTCCAGTTCAACTTCTTTGATGGATATAACTGTACATATTTCTATAGGATCTTCCTCAGGCTGAAGATGCTAAGCCAAATTTCATGTTTCTTTGGTGGAAATAGCTCCACTTCAGTGCCCACCATTTTATTTCTCATTCTTTCACTAGGTTGCTACAACCTTTTAGAGGTGAAGGGATCAGGACACAATGATCAAACTGCACATGAGCCAAAGATTTATATCACAAAATAATGTAATTTTTTGGTGTGTTTCTTTTTTTCTTTCCTCTTACCTGTTCTTTTTTCTTTTTTTTTTCCTATGTTCTCTTCCAGAAACACCTTCTGTTTTATATGCTACTTTGGTAGAGGCCTTCTGTGGGCTTAACCTCACTCTGGTGGCTCCTGCCCATCTTCTTTGGCTATAGAGACAACTCAGGGAAACAGCGATCATTAAGCATACTCACCATAAGCACTCGAAAGTTAAATCTCTCAAATGAGGAGGAATTAATCCAGACTTCTGTTTCTCAAGTTTTTTTCTCAAAAAATCCCAAAGAATACTGTGAAAATTAGCCTGGGAGACACACAAACACTATTGCAATAGAACATGTCAAATATGATTGCTTACATTAATTAGCAATACTCAAACTTAGTTAATGTAAGGAAGTGGGGTTATCTCCAGTTTTGGCAAAATAATCTTGGTGTTCTACCAATTTAATTGAGAAAAATAAAGGCAAGGTACATGGAAAATGCTAACATTAGATGGAGATGTTAAACATGCTCCAAAACAAGTTTTTTAACATTCTGCTCAACAAAAATAAGTCTGAAACAAAAATGAAACAAAAATGAAACAAAAGACAATAAAAACTGTCTTTTCTGGATGATGTTAGGGGAATAAACAAAAAGCTACTTTTACTGGGCATTAAATGAAACAGTTTTCATCCTGGCACAGTTAACATGACAAAGTTAACATCAAAGTTAATGACAAAGTTAACATCATTTTTGTGTTTTCACAGCAAATTTTGTAAAATAATTTATTGGTCTGGGTTTTGATGTTTACTTGGAGTTTTGTAAAGAGGTTAGAGGTCTATGCAAAGAATGTAAGGAAATTCCTCTTCTTGGATATTTTTCCATCTGAAAAGGGAATATTTCCTAGATTAAAAAAACCCAATTAAATAATCATCCTTTCATATTTCATTTTGAACACTTTGTTGAGATAAAATCGAATAATCATTCAGATCTTGAATTTTGGACTACTTGATAAATGGCTTAAGAAGTAATTTTAATACAAAGAAATGAAAAATGTCAAAATTTTCATTTCAAAGTGTGTGCTTTCTTCATATTGCTTAGAATTTTCAACACAAAATTGCAAAAAACAATTTGTTGTCCAACCACTTGCACTTTGTCAGGATTTATTTATTTCTTTGCTTTTTTTGTTTGTTTGTCTTAAAACTCTTGGGCAAGCAGCTGTAATCTGCTCTAATTATAATGCCCCATTGTACAATAATTAGCCCCATTTTTTAACTCACACTCTTAAAATGAACCTCATCTTAAGGAACCTAAAACTAAAAGACTGAATTTATAAAATAAATGATTATCAGGGACTATACTGTTTTGCCACAGAGAATAATAACCTAGCTAAATAAACTCAATAGAGCCAATATCCAAAATTATTTAATCTGTTCCACGGTACACATCCGTGTCAAATTTTTTAGATGATTGCACATTCCAAGACCACTTAATTTACAGTGAAGGAAGGCTGGACTCTGCTTTCTATCTTTACCAAGCTTTCAAGCAGAAACAAATATACAGGCCTCCCAAAACCTAAAACAGAAGCAATAAAGTACCAAAGATGAGAACTTCTCCATTCCGAAACAAAGCTGCTATTGGCAGCTACATTACAGGACATCCTGTTTTGATTTTTCTATTTAATCTATTCTTCATCTCAACTGTTTGTCAAACACTTTCAGTAAAGAACTTTAAACCATTGTGGAAATGTTTTCTCAAAAAAAAAAAAAAAAAAAAA
>VZRL01006030.1:449783-465946 GCA_013397895.1 Origma solitaria
AAAAAAAAAAAAGGGACATTTCAGCCAGATGGTTTAGGATGGTTCGGAGCATTCTGAACCCAGTGCCACTGAGGTGTCACTCTCACGTAGGTGTATGAGGATATTTGTTTGCAAAAGTGAATTCCTGTATTGTGCTCGAGGCATCAGGTATTTCCCTGCTCCCGGACTCTAGGCATTCTCCACACAGGCAAGACCTGATCCTGCAGACACTCACACATTAATTCAAAATTCTGGTAGTCACAGACACAAAGTCACTTTGACATAAAATGGTTCAAATGCACGAAGTCAGAGGTATGGAAGTCTAAGAGACAATTAAACATAACCTCCCTTTCTATTTTCCATCCAACTCTGGCTTTTTTTTTCCTGAGCTACACATTGTAGCAAATACTTGTTTACTTCTGCATTTCCCAAGACTTTTTCTCCTTTACTATTGTTTGGTAATGACACTTTTCTATAGTAATGGTAAAAATATTTTGAATGCAGTATATATTAAGGCTGTTGTTGATGGAAAATTACTTCAAGATATATATGAATTGCTTTTGGTTTTGTTTTACCTCCTTTTGCACTCCATATTCTATTAGACAAACAGTTGGCCTGCCCTTTTTTTTTTTTTNTTGTGACCTTCCTTTTTTTTTTTTTTTTTTTTTTAAATAAAGCAAGCCCATTCTTTTCCAATCTGGCAAATAAAACTTAATAAAATTATATTCTTTGATCTCTACCTAACAAAGAACTGCATATTGTTAAATGAAGTGGAACTGCAGCTACACAGTTTTCTGTGGACACACACTCCTGGAATCAATTACCTATAGATTTTAGAGGAGCACAGAATTTACAGACTTTTCAAATGGGAACTGATGGTGAGCTGAAGGAAAAACACAGATGTTTCATAGTGGTGCAATGACAAGCAAGAGATCAATAAAACAGTATGAAGGAAAATTTTAAAGGAAATAATATTTCCAGATTTATATGTAATATTTCATTGGGCACCATTGGAGGAAATAATTTAATTATTTGCAGACATAAATCCATACATCTTTTAAAATGGCTTCTGTGAGAGTTACAGAATAGTATGGAAATTTAATTGCAGATTTAAGATACCTAAGTATTAACTAACTTTTATATGCATCACATATTGTTAATACTGTGGTGACATAATGTCCAGTCACCACACAACAGGAAGAGTACACTGCTAGAAAATGTACTGGAACCACCAAGGGTGATGGAAACTACCACTCTTACAGCTGCTGCCAGAGCCATGTCTCTGCATTGCTGGACATTCTAAATGCACTGCTCACCATGGTGAAGGAAATGCTTGTAAGTTTTCCAGTTCACCAGCAGCAGACAACTGCTCTGAACAAAAGGTTCATAAATGGAGGTCCAGCTCTGTAACCATTTGATGCCAGACATATTTATATCCACATTCAGGAACTGTTATCTGAGCCTGGAAAATTGGACATAAATTTGCGCAGGTTTCCTTTGCATTCAGTCGAGAAAGAAAGGGTCTCCAAATGGAGATTCTATCTCTCCAGTGATTGTAAAAACAGCAGAGAAGGTTGACTCAGATGCTGACACATATGCTGTGAATACCTACAGCAGGCCAAACAAGCCTCACAGGTGCCTCTGTGGGTGATTCAGGCCAGCTGAGCAGCTCAATTCAGCTCCAAATCAGTAGCACTAGTTGTAGTTGCACACTGAATCTGCATCTGCTTCACTTGGAGTTCATATAGGTATCAGGCAGAATGAGTTCACAACTTACCTCAAAGTCCTCCTAGGTGCATCGCTGGGATATTTGGAGAAAGCATTGTAACAAGTCCTAGAGCTTTGATAAATAGAGCATACATGAAGTATATGCTTTAAAAAAAACCAAAACCCAAACAACAGTAAAGATCTATTTACCTTTCAGCCTTACCTCTAATTTTGTCACTGTACATAAATTATCATTAGAATTTAGGCTTAACGCAATGTTGCTCTTTGGTAAGGTATCCAGAGTGACAGAGACAAAACAGGACATGAAATAAGCCATGCAGATTTGTACAACTGGCAGAAAGATAAAATCAAGAGCGGATGGGAAGAAACATCACTGCTGGTCATAGAGTTTAGTGTGGAGAAAAGTAAAACAAAAGATTTATCAAGGAAAGGAGAACAGATCTGGATTTAGGACAACGAGTCAGGAGGATGTTTTTAACTGTCTTACTTCAAAGGTTCTGTAGGAAAGTCAAGAGGTTTCTGTCTACTTATCCTTTTCTTCTGCTCCTTTTTGCTAGCTATTAATCTACATTTTTAGATAGAAAAATGAAGGTGAAGACCTTTTCTATTGATGGATTTGCTGTCCTCAGTGCTCTGAATTAAAAATGTGGCTGATGTCTGATACCAGCTGTCCTACGCTATCTTGATTTTAGTCTTATATCTTTCTCTTTTCATGTAAATATTTCAGACTACTCTTGCTCACACAGTTAAATTAAGCAAAACTACAGGAGTATTGTTGGGCAGGGACAAAAAGAAATAGTACATACTTTATTCCAGTTGTGATAGCTTTCTTCCTACAATGCCTACCTCTTGGAACTGGGAAGGTCTATTTCCAGCTGTTACCTTTTCCCTATCATCCTGAAATCCAAGAAATAGGAGTCATGCTGCCATGAATTATTTAGCTTACAGATAATGTAACTTAGCTCTGGCAAGTGCCCATTGAGCATGAGACCATTATGCCATCCTAGGCAATCATCATATCCACTCCCTTACTGGAGGGTGGGCTGCTGCAAAAGTTGTGTGTTACCGTGAAGAACATGAGCCCAGCTCTGTCTGTGGTGATACACCAGTGAGGCAACTTCTGAAGGACTAAGTGTAACTAAAATTAAGGATTTATAATTCTTTGAACTGGTACAGATGAATTAATGATTTCAGGTGCCTACAAGGCCAGGCAGCTCTAGGAACTAATTTGTTCTCTGTTTGAGTAGACCTCAGGATGTCGCCTGGGGACTCCTCCTAAGGCAGTGGAAGAAGCAATTAGCAGGAGAGCAAAAATCAGAATGATTTTTAAAGCCACGGCTCCTGTTTACAGCCTAAACATGTGCCAAGCACAGCTGCACTCAACATTTACCAGCGAAAAAGAGTCCTCCAGCTGTCTTGTTGACAGGTACTAACCTTGCGTCACTCTGCCACAATAATTGATTGCACTTATCAAAAATAAAGTATTCTGTTATACCCCTGTAGCCACCCACCCTTTCTGCCCTTTACTCATCAGCATTTACATACATTTGCCAGTGCTCATGTAACTAGGCAAACAATAACACTAGATAGCACTGTTTCTTTTAAGATCTTCCTTACAGATTTCTGGTTGAAACATAATCCTGACCTAACCATGCCCTCCTCTTCTAGAAATGGGATGGTATTTGAAAATATGATGGCACTACGAAAGCCTGTGGAGCTGGAAATGGGGACATTTAAGCTGAAGTGTTTGATCTTTGCACTCAGAGTTAAGCATCATTTAGACAGCCAAGTGGCTTAATTTTCAGAAGGGCAGACTGACTGCAAATGTGCTGGGTAATTAACATCCCAACAGTGCATTTAAGTAACTTAATAATGTTATCCCTGATTTACTGAGTAGGCTTCGCAAATCAACAGTACAGCCAGAAGGAGAACCCAGAGCACGTAACTCCCCCTCCAGTGTTTCTCTTCATTAAGCAATGAGTAAAGTTTAAACCTCTACAGATATTGTGCGGATAGAAGGGGTAACCTCTCACAGCAGGTGGGGTCAAAACACAGGCATGCCCTCATGAGACACTTCCTAAGTAATATCAGATCTGCCCACACCTTTGTTCCCTGAGCAACTTCCCAGGTTTTGATTGTCTCACAGAGAGAGTAAAATCCAGCCTCAACCCAGTAGTGGCAGTAACATGAGCTCCCCCCAGGGCCAAAATTTTTGATCACACACTCAGAAATATCTATGTGAACAATCCCCCTTTTAATGTTATTTCTGTATCAATTATGCACAGCTCCTTTCCAGCCAACATTTTTTTTATCATCAAAAGTTATTTGGTAAGGTTTTTGTTTTCATACTGAGTTTTGATTAAAGAGGAGGAAAAAAAGAGCTTCATTTCATTTTCACAGTATCTCTCGGTGGAGCAAGCAGTCCTGTTTCTACTGTGGGATTTTGTTTTTCTCTACAGTATGTCTTGACAAATAGCTTTCTCTGATTACTGCGCTTGCACAAGATTTCATTATGGTTTTGATAACATGCCACAATCTTTAAGTTTCCGTTTGATATAAAGAGTCTGTCCCTGAACAGTAATCATGAGAGAGTGGGGAATATTGAGTGTTAGAGTTTCCATATTTTATGAGCTGCCAAAATAAATGATTTAGGGCAGAGAAGCCTGTATTAGTAGCAGATCTCCAGCTTCACTAAGGCAAGATACAGTGCTGACGAGTAGGCCAGTTTGTGGGAACTTATTTTTAGTTCTATTGTTATGACTTCAGTCTTCAGAGCCCAGATTCCCAGGTGGTATGAGTTGATCTGGTTGCATTGTCTTCTGTGCAACTGTGAGTTCTCCACTAGTTTATGATTCTCTCCACAGCCCACGTCTGTCTCAGCATCTGGTGCTGATGAGACAAGTCTCTTCCGGACATATCCAAAATTTTCATTTTACCACTGCCCAACACAAGCAGGGTTTTGATTATTTGCAGTGCTTCTTGGGGTCTTTCTGATCCTTGCTATACTAATTCTGTATCTAACTGTAGAAGTTGTATCAGTCAAAGGGGAGTCAAGTTAGTTTTAAACTTTGGCTGGCTGCAAAAGAGGAGTAATACACCAGAGATCAAAGGGAAATATTTTCCAAGGATTACATCCAAGGGAACTCCTCTTGGATGAAAATATTCCAAGGGCCACACAGACTGAAAAAAGTCTCTCCAGAGGCCAGAACTGCCCATTTTCAAATCTCTGTGTTAACAACTTCCAATTCTCTGTTTGAGCAAACTTCTCTGGTGGTTCCTGTTTCACTGTGTTGTTTATTATCTGTCTACTTGGGAAATCATATGTAGGTAGTGTTTCCCACCACATTAATTTTATCTTACATGTATCTCAAAAAGTAATGCTGAACTTCTCCCATGGCTGTGGGAAGTTGTAATTCTGGGAAGTTACTGATTTAGGGTAAATGTCTTGGTGACATTTGTCCAGTCTGTGGAGTTTCACAAGAAGTGTATTGAAATGATATCCTAAGCAGACTGTCACAGGTTTTGGTTTTTTTCTCTCTTAACAGAGAATTTCAATGCATCTATAATCAGAGAAAAGGGCAGTGTAGTTTGTAGTCATGCCCAAATTCTGTATAAAATGGGATTGAGTCAGTATCATGGACCTAAATTCCAGACTGTGGCCAGAATGTGTACTCTGCTTCCTTCTCTCACAAACCAGAGTGCCTGAAGGACTTCAGTTTGATGAAATCATTCCCAATTAGTCATGGTGATTCCCATTCTTTGCATACTGGACTGATGAGTAAAGACCTTGCCCAGAATCTACATGGGGAGGGAGGGAGGGAGGGATTTCTCTTGTTCATTGTCATTGCTGTAAAGGATGTAGGATAAAGTAATCAAGTGAAATCCATTGTCTGCAATGTATTGTCTTAAACAATAAAGGTTTTACAAATCACATTATCTTGGTGATCCACTTCACAGACCTTTGTCATCCTGCTATTTTCAAATTACATTTTAAAAGCTTCGTGCCTATATTAAAGGAGTATATTGAGGTCATTTTTACATGGCTTCATATTCTGAGAGGATTTATTTCTGAACTTTAATTTGACCTTCCTAATATGTTGGAGGGGAGGGGAGGAAAAATAGTAGATCACAGAATCAGGGAAATAAGGGACTCAGAAGGGACCTCTGGAGGTCATCTATTACAATATCTTGATTGAAGCAGGACTACAACAACAGTAGATCAGACCAGCTGAGGCCAAGTCTAGCTGATTCTTGAAACCCTCTGAAGACAGACCTCCCATCTGGATGTGGGTTCCAGTGTTATACTACTATCCTATTGAAGAAGATCTGATGTTCAAGGTGAACCTCCCAAGCTGCAGCACTTTGCTCCTGCCCTTTGTTAAATCATCTGCCGCTTCTGAGAGTAGTTTGGTCCCATTGCCTTTACAACTGTCCTTGAAAGGGTTGCATGCTACTGTTAAATAACCCCTTTCCCTCCACATCACTGTGGAAAGGCAGGGCAACTTCATCTGGCCTTCCTCTGGCCACACTCCTCCTAATGTGATTCATTATGCAGTTTCCTGTGCTTGTGATCAGAGCACCCTGATGTCCATCAGTCTGATATTCCCTAGATGCCAAAGGTCCTTTTCAAAAAGTCTGCTGTTCAGACAATTTTCTCACTGACTTGTGCTTGCCCCAGGTACAAACCTTTGCATTTATCCTGGCTGAATTTTTTGAGACTTCTGTTAGCTTAATCTTCAAGTTCGTCAGGGTCCCTTCAGCTGGAAACTCTAGCCGTAGAGTGTATCAAAACCTGCCTTTTCTGCTTAATTAAGTATTGTCCACACATTTGACAAGGGTGGTTTCTGTCTCATTATCCAGGTCATGGCAAAGGATGACGAAGAGCACCAGTCCCACTATCAGCTCCCAGGCTGCTCTGCTAGTTGCTGGCTGCCAATTTGATACTGAGGCACTAATTAGAATGAGGTGCCTTGGCTGGTATTCAACCCATCTTGAAGACAGTTTGTCTAGCCTGTATTTCCTCAGCCTACACATGAAAATACTGTGTGAGATGGTGTCAACAGTTTTACAGAAGTCAGAGTGTATTACATGTTATCTGCACAGACACTCATTTCTTCATCAAAAGCACTTGGGCTGGTGGTGTGTGATCTGCTGATGTTGACTGTTCCTGATTACCTTCCTGTCCTTCAAGCTTGTGAAACACTAATGCTAATGTGGTGGTGGTGGTGGTGGAGAGGACGGAAAGCTCCTCTGATGGAACAGGTTTCAGTCAAATGATACACCAAAATATTTTACCACTCGGTGCAAATGACTGTGCATTAAACTAGTGCTGGTTTTGGCAGCACCAAAAAATTTGTCTCCTGAGACTCTTCTTCTTCTTAGCAGAGCTTCATTGCTGCTGGAGGTTTTGTGTGTCTTGACTTGGAAACCACATAAGTTTGTAAGGATATAGGAACATTTATAACTATGTAAAAATATAGATTTAGCAAATATAGTTTGTTCTTGGCACCAAATTAAGCTGTCTCTTACAATACCTGGTCTTTCCTGTATCATGCCCTTTTCTCCTATTCTGTTTGTCATGCTCCTTGATAAACTATTTTAAATATAATTGTTATTAAGTATCACTCCTGGACACAAGTCAGGATGAATAGCTCATTTCATATCTCCCACAGTTGTTGTTTTAGGGTTTCCATAAACTCAGCTAGACATCAGCATATCAGTTACATTTGGGCCATATGTTCAAGACTTTCTTTAAAGCATTTGAAATAGTATCTCATATTTTATGCTGCTCAGTATATTATAATGTAATGTAAAAAAAATAAACATGAAAGACAAAATTAAAAGGATTTTGGGTTTGGTCTGACTGAAACCTTTCAATTGACCTCAAATTAATTTCATCTTGCAATTTCCCTTCAGAGAATTTTGAAATTTTCTAGTGGGGAAAAAGCCAAGGTTTTAAATCCTTTGTGAAAAAGATTTTCATTCCCTGCAGAGCTGTAAAACTCAAGTAACAAACATGTACATGTTTTATCCCCTCCTAAATCACATGTCAGCTTCCTGCAGGCGAATGCCAGCAGTTCCTGTCAAAGGTATAAGGTATAAAACTGTTCTAGTAGGAGCTGAGTTTCAGAGACTTCCTGGCTAACATGGGGATTGTAAAAAAATCCAAAATAGATTGGGAGGGAAGGCTGCATTCATGTGAAACATGGGAGCTCTGCTCCAAGATCAGAGGTGATTTTTAAAGGGTCAGGATCCTCTGGTTTGTTAGAATGGCCTAAGGCTTTTCTTTGGAGAGATACAGCTTGAAGAAGAGAGTGTTAAGGTAATAAAAATTATTCTAGTTACAGGATTCTTCAGCTGGAGATTTCTGAAAACTTTGAGAAGAAATATGTGTCCTCCCTGGAGTTCACACAAGAACTATGAGTGGATAATGGATAAAGTGAGAAATTATCATTTTTCAGGAAAAGAGTACAAGCCATTTCAGAGAAGAAACTGAAGCCACAATGATAATAAATAACTAAATAATATTTGGTTATCTGTGCCAAGCTGTCTCAGAACATCCCTAGCTTAGATGCGTGTAAGTCAGAAGACATGAAGAATGAGGAAGATTTGCTTTAGAATTACTTCTTAAAATCGACAGAGATACTCTTAAAGTATGTAAATGAAGGTTATATTCAGTGTTACACTCACAGCCGCAGCAGATGCAAAAAACAGCTAAACATTACCCTATCTGGTGCATCTTCTGGCCGGTGCTGGATTTTTTTCCTGCAGATTAGCCTCTCATTATTTTGATTTTTTGGAAGAGGAACGCTCCAAAGAAGTGTAAACAATGATGAATATAATTTTGGAGACTTTCATAAATAGTCTATAAAATATTTTTATCATTGAGGGACCCTTTTTGATCTTAATCCTAAGGATTTTTTTAACCTAAAATATAGCAACTGCAGTAAATACAAACTGATTTTGTCTAATACTTTAAAATCCTCTGTAACTTTTTTTTTTTAACCCATAGACCTGGATTTGAATTAATTTCATCTGACATATTCAAATGTCCAGTCTAGGTACCAAAGGTCAAGTAAGTTACCTACATTGGCTGTGGAACAAGGTCATCCATGGGTGAAGTGGTTGATCTTCCAGAAATCCACACCCTGGCTTACCTCACTGCAGCTTCACCAGGGACTTGAGCCCATTTCTGTGAGAGATTAATGGAAGCTACTGAAATTAAAGGAAGAAATCAAATTATTGTGTATATTCCTGCTTAACTCACTTTCAAAATTATTTTAATTAAATTGATATAACTTTCCTTTATCCATATTTTATTTTTCCTTTTATGTAATAAAAATATTTAATAATTAATATTTAATAGCAACCATGTAAGTGTTATTTTTTAATGTACACTTCTATACACATTTTTTCTCTGGGTGGATACTCCTCTTCTTCACCTAGATTCTTGAGAAATCTTGCAGACTTGTGTCCTCAGCACAGGGGATTGTGAGTCTGATTAATCTCCAGCCATTCCTGGTTTGCTGCTGCTTGACAGTCCAATCCTGACACTACCATCCATTTGTTTAAAATCAGTTACATAAAGCTGAGGAGACAGATACAGGTAATTCCTGGAGTTGCATTAATGAAACAATCTTTTCCAGAACTGCTGAATTTTTTGGAGCAGCAAAACTTTATACAATCTGCAGAGTTGCAGAAGGATGGTTCTCACACTATGAAATTAGCAACAGTGGAAATTGTTTGATAGTAATAAACTGGCAGATACAATTAATTGTTGATAAATGAACCATCATAAATCTACAGAAAGCAGTGTTGATAACAACTGTGAGATCAAATAATATCTACTCCTCTCAAACTTGCAATGCAAGTTTAGGTCTTTCTCTTACGGCCAGTAACTTGTCATTTGGTAATTTTCAAATAAAGACAGGACTAAATGGTATCTAGTCTGTATAGGAGCTATGGCCTGTAGGCAGTCATGGCCATCAAGATGATCAGGCTGTTTAGGAAAATGTTCAGCAGTCAGAAAATGTAAGGTCTGAACATGAAGATCTTCATGGCCAATTAAAATACACAGCTGTCAGATTTAATTCCAACATAATCAAGGAAAAAGATTATTATCTTCCCAACTGAGGTGTTTTTAACATGTTTTGGACACACACAGTATTTCCAATTCATTTTAGACTCACATTATATCTAATCTACATCATCTTTCCCAGGTTTCTGTCAGAATTGTTGAATTCTTGGTTAATTATCAACATTTGTATGATTTTCTTCCCTGTGTTATGACTTTTTCAGTTTTCTTGTCTTTTATTCTATCAGGTCTCTCTAAACATTCTCTGTCCTTAAAAAAACTGAAAATCTTCCCAAATAAACCCTGGAGTACATACACATTTTAACAGTGTGAGAAAACCCACTGACATTTAAGTGCCTCACTTGATCTCAGTTGGATATGTGCTTAACAGTGGCGCTGAACTGGGGTTTTGTGCTAATCTCTAGACAAATCCTTCTTCTTGGAGCACGCTGTGCTGGAAAATGACATTTCTGCCACCAAATGCACCTCACCCCTCCTTCCTTGGCTCTGGGCAGAGGTTCCCCTCTCTGCATCCTTGCTGACTGAGCTGATGCTCCTGTCCCATAATTGGGCAGTGCCTGGAGGAACAGTCTAGCCCAACACCAAAATCTGCTGAAGTTGATGGTGGCAACTACCTTCACCAGAGCTGCTGCCTGGACAGGAACTGCCTACCACACCCCAGCTCCCTCACCTCAGGAACCAACATAGAGGTGAAACTGGGAAAAAGCACAAACACTTAGAGAGCTCAATACAAAAGTGATTTAAGGTACAGTATGTGGCATGCCAGGAAACACTTTATTATGATTGTAGGTGTTACCCAAAGAGGGCTAGTGTGTTTAGCATTTTAGATTCCCTACCCTATAACACATGACACGAGGTTTATGCTGCATATGCTTAAGTCAAAAAAGGTGTTATAAATAGGAAAATAGGCAAGGAATTAAAGAATAAACAGATTGCTCAGTGTGTTTGAGTTCATAAATAGCTTCTCCAAAGTAATATCTTTCTAGAAGATGAATCAGAAAAACATTATTTGCTTCTCTGTGAGCCAACAGAGCAAAACAGATTCATTCAGCATGACTGAAACATTAGATATCTGTAGGATGGTTAGCAAACATCCTGCTCCTATATACTCAGTATAACACAGCTATTGGCAGAACCAAAATGGAAAAGTAACGTATGTTTATTTTGGGGACAATTCCCCCAACTCTATTTTTTCCAACAGTTCTTCCTACTGTAAGCGAACCTGCATTTATTTAGGGTCAGGCACATCACTGTAAATTATCTCCCACAACATAAGGGATGGAGCACATTAATATGGAAAGGTTTTATTTTTAAAACAACAACAAATGGCCTCAATAAACAACATAAAGATCTCATTATAAACTGGAATGATGAATAGGTTGCACACACATAGGATCCCCTTCCAAGAAAGGAAGGTCAAATACTTAAAGGATTTTTGAAACTTTGACTGTGATCTATGCGATTACTCAATATTTCTCTCATCAGTTGTTATAAACATATATATAAGGATGAAAAGCTCATTTAAGGCAGGAAGGATAGCCTGCTGGAAATGGCACAGCCTTTGAATTTGGGAGTAGTGCTGTCTAAATAACTAATCTTTCCACTCTCTGTCTAAACTTAGGAAAAAATTGTTTCAGGTCAACCCAAAATGACTTTTTTGTTAGTTTTGCCAGAACAAAAATGAAAGAAAAGGTATTTAAATTCTGATCAAATTAAACACGCTGCTTGATTTAAAATACTTAATTTATCTTACAGTTATTTTTTCCTTCATTTCAATTTTGCATTAGATTCAAGTACGCTTACTCTCAAAGTATGTCAAAGTGAAAAATGTGAACATTCTTTTTTTTCTAAAAAGGGGGGGAAAATTCTTATTTCAACCACAGACTTTACTTTCAATTTACATCAAAATTTAGCCTTACATTACAACTTCTCTTCATCAAGAAAGTCTTTTACAACCTTTCGACATCCTAGGGACATGGCAAAAAATTAATCTAATGACCAAGGTAGATAGTCCAACATTTTCAAAAGACAAGGAATTAGGCAGATACGTGTAATAAGTAGTTAATAACCAGACCCAACAATATCTTTCAATTGAAAAGGTATTTTTAAGCAGCATGTGAATATTGGTTTAAACTCTGAATCCTCCAAAGTCACCAGCCTTAGGATGTCTGAAGTGTACTGCAGCCATGACAAATGGAACATATTTATAATTGTGGAGGATGAAGCCTCATTTCTTTTTTAGATCTACCCCTGCTAAGTGAGCTCCTTGAATACATTTGATTTCACCTCTACCTTTCTGCCACTTTTATGATGAAAAGAATTAGCAAATACAATGAATGTGTCTGGGAAACAGGCAGAGCTGCCCTGCCAACATGGTACTAATTAGTTTCCAATCCAGTGACGAATTATTCTCCTCTAAAAGAAAGGTGGAGGGGGGGAAATGTCTCTCAGAGGGAGAGAAAAATAAATTAATGAATATTTTGCAGAAGGTGAACTTAGAGGTCCTGATGCAAATCCTGAACAAATTACAGGGAAGCAGAACCAGCTGGTGGAGGAATACTGCTGCAGTGAGCACAGCTCCTGGCCTGGCCTGCCAGCACTCTGCAGTTCCCAGCTTTACTGTTGCTAAACACCTTGGCAAAATAATAGGCAGAATGTGTTGCATTTATTCAAGAAAAACAAGAGATGATCCAAGTTATTTTACGAGAAAATCTGAAGTGGACCCTGGGGTTTCCACACCAGGTCACTCTGTGAGCTCAGAAAAGCTCAGCACAGGAGGGCTGCTAAAGCGAAATTTCTGAGGGGGTGTGGAAGGCAGAGTGGTCTGTAAGAAAGGGAGGCTGTGACACCAAGCTCATGGATACAGGAACAACAGTGGTACAGGCAGAGCTCACAGCTTTTGTCTGTTACACCACCAAAATGCTGTGATTCTGTGCATGGTGTAGCATGAGGGATGTAATTTTGTTATTTTATATTAGTTTTTGTTTTAATTAACTATTTCAAATTACCCCTAAGAGGCAGCCTGGCCACCAGCTCTCTCTGAGAGAGGGAGACCTTTTCCAGAGGGCTCTCCCAAGGTGTGTAACCCTGCAGGTATAGCTCTGGGGAGAAAACTCACCATGGTATGAAAGCGGCAAGGAGCTGCATGTATCCATTACTTATTTACTCCGTTTTCTGTGGCCAACCTTTAAGCCTTTAAACTCTTTCTCCATCCATTAGGTGTTGCCCATGTAATTTTTGGAAGCATGGGATAGCATTTGCTCATAATAACATCAGCGTGACTGATCCCTAGCTTGGATGGAGCTCAGATTCTACCAAAACCTAAATCTTAAGTAATGATTTTTACTTTATAGAGAACATAGAATGTAAATGAAGTGAAAGAAAGCAAGTGAGAGAGAAGGGGAAAGTTGCAGTAGTGGAAGGATCTTTGTTGCAGCAGACTATTTACTATCTGAAATCTGGAACCTCATGAGTAACTGCCTTTTTCAAACTTAAATATTGAGTAATTAAGGATTATTGAGAACTTCAGGTTTGAAATAGATGGTTTTCTAGGAAAGATGGGGTAGTTCATCCAGAAACTGCTGTCTCACTGCAGAACTCCTCTGGCAAGATGTTGTGACCAGTAATCTGAGGGAAACCAGATTCAATCCCCCAGATGGTCCTTCATGTTCCTCAAATGTATGTGTCTGGATACTAGAGCTCTATTTACAAACAGTTAATGGGTAGTTAGCAGTTTTTTCACAGGGTGTCCATAAAAGGCTAATCAGTCCTTCTAGTAAGGATTCTATAACAGCTTCTATTGATAGACTGTAACTAACATCGCTTGTAAATCCTTTGTTTAAAGAGTCTTAACACAAAGTGTTGCAATGACAATAATAATCGGAATGTGCAACCAATTCTGCCTCCTCCACTGCCAGCAATGCTGATAATGAGCTAACAGAAGCACTGCTATTACTGCAACGAAGCCTGCAGGGAGAAAAAACCCTAAAGGCTTTTATTAGCAACACCAAGACATGCTGCTGTTTCATTCCAAACCAAAATGAATCACCTTTTCTATTTCTGGATTGGAACAGCTGCTGCCTGTACTGCAATACATTGCACAGTATGGCACAAAAGTGCTGCCCTTACTATTAGTCAGCTCCAAGTGTCCCTCTGAGTTTCATCCAGGAAGTTTATATATCCTATTTTATTTTTACAAAATGGGATATATAAACTTGGGGACTTCAAAAAAGGCAATCTGGAATACACTTGCCTTTCTGAATATGTGAAATGCTTTGGAAAATTTGTGTATTTACAGCATTGGAAAATAAAATCCAGTGTGCCAGGTAAAGCAATGATGCCGCGACAGCACCACTGACAACCTCACCCCTAATTATTTCATAAGGAAAGGAGATCCCTTTTCAGCATTCAACCCATATGTTGAGGCAGCAAGAAAGAAACTCAAGTAGAAGGCTAGGATTGAGAAGTTTTGGATTTTCTTTTTGGAATATATTACTGATGTAAAATATCTGATCGGATCCTTTACTTATTTCATAAATGCTGTAAATGACACAGAGGCAATTCAAGTCCCTATTTGCAATAAATTCAGGTTCAGAATGAAGATATGAGCTAAACACTGTTTAAATGGTGTTTTTTGTGTGCTCTCTTCAAAAAAACAGAAGCCACATCCAGCACAGTACTTCATAGTCACAGTTCTCCTTGGCTCACATGGAAGCTATTAATTGCCCAACACCTCTGAAAACCAGGTCTGATTTGTCTCCATCTGGGACACAACAGATGAATAAATACATACAGTACCAAATGAGAAGTGGTCATGAAAACCTTGGCCCCTCAAAGAGAAAATCACAGTAGTTTATCCCCATGCCTCAGTTGCACACCTTAAAAACAAACTACAGAAAGCTTAAAAACAAGATTGGGGTGGGCAGAGACCTTGCTTCTGGCTTTTTAGGTGCTGTTCAAATAGAGCCAACAGAGTGGCACAAGGAATCTTCAAGAAGCCAAAGTGTTATTAATTATTATTACATTTATGTGCTAATGCTGGTAATCTTAAGTAACTGTTTGTGAGAATGTTTCAGCCTGGCTGAATCCAGAAGTATTGTGTAGATGCAGTAACTGTCAAGAATACGAGCTGTGGAACAACAAAAGCCACCTGCATTCCTCATGAAGGTCTGGAACCAAAGTGCCGGAAAGACGGGGTTACATGCCAAGAAAAGAAAAATCCATTCTGTATGTTCTACATATGGACCAAGGCATGAGGCCCATAAAGATGAAAAGCTGCCGCTAATTTTAATGGGATGTTTCTATGACTAATGGGCCATGTCAGTTATTGGTCCTCTGGATACACCACAGCGCCTGCTTGGAACTGGAGGAGAGTTGTTTGATTCCCAGATAGACACCCTGGAAAACTGGCATTCCCACGAACCATCGTGTACCTTTAAAAAGATGCTGTAGCAATGGTGATGAAAATAAAACACAGTCAGATCCTGTGCTTTCATGGCTGGAGGCAGCAATCAGTGGATCGTCACATTGCCAGAGCTGACTTCATTTGGTCTTTGGCAAATCTGTGTAGCAAATCTGAAATCCAGGTATTATTATTTTCAGTCAAAATTCCAGCAACTGACATCTCTTGCTACTTTTCAAGTAGCCCCTAGTGACTCGCCAATGCTAAAGGACTTTGCCATATTTGCAGGAGCACAGCCACTAAAAATAGTCAAGCATGTGCCTACAAGATGGCTTAGTCTGCACAGGGTTATAAAACACACACTGGACATGTGATTTGCTTTGCTGTCGTATTTTCTGAGTTGTGAGCAGCAAGCTGCCAAAATAGAATCCATTTAGTGATTTCTTCAGAGCTGTAAGCTTAAAACTGGTTTTTCTGTTCTTAATTTATGTCATGGAGTCTCAACAGCAATTTAATTCGAAGCCTCAGAGTGGGGGAAAGCCAGCTACTGATGTCTGCAGGCTGGTTGAATGTGTGCTGGCAGAGGGCTGGAGTCAGAAGCTGTGCTGGTAACTGCTTGAAAGAAGTGGCTGCTCAATCCTCAGACAGTCTGAGCATTTTCCTTCAGCAGGTGACATAAGAACTGGAGCAGAAGTCTAGAAATGTAGATGCTGTACCTGAGAGTTATGTGGCCAACTCAGTATAAACAATCTACAAAATACTACTGCAATGATCGAAAAAGCCACAAGAACATTTTCACCTTCAGAGAAATAGTTCATTTCTTTCCAGGTTTATACTTGAAAAGTGGAAAGGTGCTCAAACACTTTTGAATTTAGAAAATATACAGGAAAACTTTAGTTTGAAAGAATGCCACTCTTGAGAAATGATTCATGTTTTACCTTCCTTCCTTCCTTCCTTCCT
>VZRL01006030.1:466626-496560 GCA_013397895.1 Origma solitaria
ATATGTTAAATAGGGTTAATATACCAGGACTGGATTTTTCTGCTAGTTGCAAGAGTTCCTGGTGGAGCCTATGTATATCTGCTCTGGAGCAGATCTGGCAGTGCCACCTGGTGCTGGCTGCACCATGGTCACCAGCACTGGAGCAGGAATTGCCGTCAGAAGCAGCACCAGTGCTCAGCTGAGGCAAATTCCTGTGTTACTCCGGAAGTTAAGAAACATTACCAATAAAAGATAGTTGATGAAATAACAATTTTAGAGCATCTAAAGGTTTCCTTGCTATGGTCATGTGTGCATGAGTTTACTTTTTCTCTATATTTTCATTCCAGTTCTTTTCTTCCACTTCATGAATCTTCCCAACAGGTCATAAATTCTTCAAAATGGCTCTTCCACATCAAAATCAGAACCCACGTTCTTTCTGCAAGCATGTCAGCACACAACAGTATATTCTATCTGAATTTTTCATGGCTGTGGTTTTGGGAAAAAAAAACCAAAACCAAAACAACTAAGTAAAAAGAGGTAATTTTAAAGACCATCTAGTTTCAATGCTCCCATGGCAGGGGGAATCCCATCAAGCCCCATAGACTTATAGGGATACAGCTCGTGCAGCAACTCCCACACAAGTTCAGGTTCAACTGGGACTTTATTATTCTCACTACCATGGTCCTTCCTTTTTTGCCTTAGCTCCAAAAGAAGATCCCTCCTCAGCCAAGCCAGTCTTCTGCCTCCTTTTCCTCCCTTCCAACATTTTGGAATTGCCTACTCCTGTGCCCTTAGGAGGTGCTCCTTAAAAAGCAACCGTCACTGATGAACTCCAGCACCTTCAAACACAATTTCCCAGGATACCTTATTCATGAATTCCCTGTGCAGTCTGAAGTCTGCTCTCCTTGTGTCCAGGGTGGAAGTTTTGCTGGCACGTCTCCTCCTGTCAACAGATTTTAAACTCAAACACTTCGTGGTTGCTGTGGCCAAGATGGCCACCAATCATCACTTCACTCATGAGATCCTCTCTTTTAACAAGCCACAAATCAAGGAGGGCATCTTTCCTAGTCTCTCTGAACCCAAACCATCCCATGTTTGTATGATTATTGGGCCTTCAAAGAAAAAAAACCAAGCTCACTTCCTAGTTTGCATTTCCTAGTTGGGATGGAAGCACTCTCTCCTAATTTTCTGTTGACTGTGTAGGCACTAGAACTGAGGTAGTCATTCTGGGTCTCCTTTATAGCCAACAGAGATGAAATAGGTGCAGTTCTGAAGGGAACAATCCCATTTTCGTATCTGCTTGTCAGATGAATCACATGGTGCCCTAATAGTGCCTACTCCCACCCACTTGGCACAAAGGGAGTGCAGAGTGACCAACCTTGCTGTAAACCTTCAGGCCACAGGTGGCTGCCTGGAGCTTGATGGATACTGGTACCTCACACCCCACCAAATTGTTCTGATGTGGGGCACAGAGAACCTGGGAGCCTCTGCTTTAGTCTGCTTGCAAAACTTTGCTCTTGCTGCCGTTTCCTACTCTGGTTTGGGGTTTTTTTGGGTAATATATCACGGGGATGAAGTGCAGCCAAGTCTTTACTTCGAGGACAAAGACAGGGAAACCTAACGAGCTACTGCTAAAGTCCCAACGATAGCCCATAGTTATTGGTTTTATTTTCATTTGGAGCATTCACATATGCAAGGAGCTACAGGGTGCAGGTTGTTCACACAACGCCATTTTCAGCATTCTGTGAGGACAAGAATGATATCATGGCTATTACTTGCTTCTATTTCGTATTTATTCATATGGCTGACCCATGGGCTCTCTACCTCCCACCATAGCCAATTTATGTGCATATAACATATTCACGGAAACCCAAAGTGTATCATTTGCTGCCAGACAGCCTACATTAAATAAGTACAAAAAGAAGACTACATTACAGTGTGGGAAGTGTGGTATCACAAATATGTACAAAAGTAAGGGTTCACCTCATAATTCATGTGTGAGGGAACGAATATGACATAGCTAAGATTTTCATTGTTAATTTTTTGCAAGCACGTTTTAATTGTTAACAGGCAGGAGCTGTGGCTATGTGTGGTCCCTCTCCCATCTTCCACTTTTGGCGGTCGGAGGGTGTTGGTGAGGAATTTGAGTGGATCTTGATGCTCTCGAATCACCCCCATAAGCAGTCACAGAGATGGAGCTGTTAAACAAGCTAAACTTGCCAGCTCCCTTCCAGCTGCAACCACAGACCTGATGTCTCTCAAGACAGCATCCCTGCCTCCTCAGAGCCAACAAATAATGTCTGATCAGACCAGAGCCCACTTCTCTGGTGTGTTATGACAAATCTCATGGCTTATCAGCTACAAACCTGGCCCCACTGCTGTCAACGAGGGAGTTGACCACATTGTCTGTGATGAAGAGGATTGGAATAGATGCTGCTGATTAAAAAAGCCTGCTTTGATTCTGTTTTCAGTGTCTCGAACAGTGAGTTTTCCAATTAAATGTCAGAATCATAATGTACCATAGGCATTGTAATTGTAGTTACAGATGTTTCTGACTTTCAGAAAAGATTTCCTTATGTCTTGTAATGTTGCATACTCAATGTGAAAAACAAACCCTTTACTAATTTTTTTTTTTGTGCATTGGGGGGCAGAAATGTCCTTCAGTTTCAGCTTAAGACTTTTTGTTTGTTTGTTTTGCATTGAGGTCAAAACATTTAGAGATTTCTTTTTTTTCTTTTTTTTTTTTTAATAGGAGAAGAGTATAGAATTATAAAGATATTTTCCCACTCACTTTGACAAGGCATCATAAGCACTAGTAATGGCTGGGAATTTTAACAGTATTTTCTGACCTGTAGATAAAGTTATAATGACAATTTCTCTTCAGTGGTTACCTCTGATTTTTGTAGAGTCCAATTAGCTCTTACCTGGCCAATAAACATATGTATAGCTTAGATAAAGCTGGCAAAGCATTGGCTGTCACATTGAAATACACTTATGAACACATTCCTAGTTCTTGTGGTTTTATGGTTTTCAGCAATAAGCCTGCTGAATTCAGTTATATTTTTGTAAATTATACTAAAAAAAATTAGCAAAATACTTTTCTTTCTTAATGTCAAAAAGATATAATAATCAAAATGTAATCTGATGTGATTTGGCAGTATGAAACCAGTCTTCCAGAAAATTGATTCCAGCAAGCAGTAGTCCTGGGAATGGGTTCTACCCACCCCTCCATTCTCCAGCTCATGTCAAAGCCTTTTGAAGATTTAAATGGAGAAATTATCCAACACAGTGATTCTTTTCCCTTTCACTTCTTTCACTTCTCTCTTTCCTTTAAATCACACTAAATGCATCACTGGGAAAAAAAATGAAGAATAGCAAAAATAAATCATATTTGGTCTCCCTGTTGTGCACTTCAGAGATTTTAATGGAAACTCAATAAACCTCTCCCTTTTCAATTTTTGGTCATGTGAGTGGTGAATACATTAAAAGTCCTGAACAGCAGTGGTCTCACTGTAGCCCACAAACCCACAGGACTTCCCTGAATGAAAAGAAAGAACAAAAAAATAGTTATAAGAAGAGATAAATATTATCTGAAATGCGGATGCCGATTCACAAGCTGACTGCACACCTGGATAATTCTTACAGACATCCTCTGAGAAATCCAGAAATAAGACATGACAAATGCTTGGCATGCACTGAGGTGACTCAGAAATAACATTGTGGCCAGAGCTTGATGTTCCTAACATGAGAGATGGGTTATAGAGGTATCATTGTTGGGAATCAGGTGAGTATCTTTTTCCACCTCAGTAGGAAAATCTCCATTTAGATCACATTTGGTCCATGGTCTGTGTTTTTTAGGACCTAAAAGAAGAGCTTGAGAGAGAACAACTGTCTCTTGAAAGGCTGCAGATGTATAGTCACCAAAGATATAACTGCATTAAGCTGAGGTTCTTCCTTTACTAAAGAGAAAATAAGGGCAAAGGTGTGTGAAGGGAGAGTTTACACATTCTTCCTTGAGTTCATTCTGTTTATAAAAGAAAGGCAGAGCTTTGTGGAGTGTGAGTCTTGGGGACATTCTGAGAACAGTTGTTTTATATGCTGATCCAAATGCTCGCAGTTATGGTGTATCTATACATTTTGATTTCAGCAGCATTCATAGACCAGCTAGATATCATCCACAGGACTGAAAAACATAGCTGAGTGGAACCAGGACTGTTTCTTGACATAGCTTAGGGATTTAGGAATGTTTTGAAAAGGCTGAAGGACTGTCATTTTCTTCACAGCTGAAATGAACAGGTGGTTCACTATATATATATATATATATATATGTGTACACATGTATGTATATTACGGGCAGACAGCTCAGGGAGAGTATATTTAGATGTGAACATTAAAATTTGTCTCTTTCAATGTTAATGAAAGAGATTTCCATATCTACTTGAATGTATTGCCATATATGTGAGAAATTATGAGAGGAAATCTGCATGAGCAACTTATGCCTCATGTTTAAAACCATCTACAGAAGTCCTACTTATATTTGCAATATTTATACTTCATACCATGCTTACTGGGAGCGTTAGACATTTACTTGACAAGGAAAACATTTGACAATGAGAAAATCAGAAATGTACACAATTAAATATGGCAGACCAAAATCTACATGCTTAATATTTTCTATCTTATTTTGGACTGAGTTTTGGTTGAGCCACATTGATATGTAGAGAAAAAAAATGAAGCAATTGTAGCTAGATATGAAGGCAGATCCCCTTACACATACTAATAACTTGTACCAGAATATATCCTAGAGAAGTCTGGATACCTCATTGTCCTCTGAAAGGCCACTTGTTTAAAACTAATTTAATTTATACAGTACTGAACCTGCGTGCAACAGAATCAGAACAGCATGAATGACACCACCATTTTCTGAGTTTCCCTTTCTTCTTCTGTAGTCCCTACCTGTGGAAAACTCTGCCTTCACCCCAATTTGAGGACTTGTCTATGCTCCATAGCAATCAGATAGTACTGAGGCTCAAAAATCACCAGGTGTTAGTCAGGGACAAGTGACCAAGGTGGCTGCTGTTACCTGTGACTGGGGTTTTCTTTGGTCTGCAGGCAGGAAGCAGAGGAAAATGATAACCCAAGAGAAGGCAGGGCCCTTGCAGACAGCATCTACCATAGCGTGGGCCTGCAAATAGAGTTCAGCTCACCTGGGAGCTCCGCTGAACTGTGGCTCTTTCTGTGCACAGTTTCTGCAATGCGCAGTGGGGAGAACTGCACTTCGAGGGTGTGAGTCCCCACCTGTGTGTCTGTCGGGTTCTGAAGGTGCCTGTCCATCTCCATCCACGGCCCGAGGGAGCTCTCAGGGGCCAGGCCCGGCGCAGGGCACGGAGCCCTCGGCCGGGAGCTGCCCGGGCACGCCGCTGTTCCCCGCCTGCCCCGCGCTGCAGCCCGGCACGGAGCTCGGCGGCTGAGTGACGGGAACCAGCTCGGCGGCTGAGGAACGGGAACCAGCTCAGCGGCTGCGCTTCCAGAGACAGCTTCCCTGCGCCGGTAGGCAGGAGGCGCCATTACACAGCCGGTGAGGGGGAAGGAGCGAGGAGGCGAGCGGGGCCAGGGGCGCTCGCCGATGCCAAGCCCCCGCCGGGACCCGCGGCCCGGCCCGGAGCAGCAGCGCCGGCAGCTCACTCGCTCTGGTCACCACCTCCCGCTCCAAGCAGCAGCTGTTTCCCGGCTCCTGGCCGCCGGGGAGGAGGAGGCTCCAGCCCGCAGCAGCGCAGCCTCTCCCGGTGCCTGCCAGGTGCGCCCCGGCCGCGGCTCCCTCAGCGCGGGCCCCGCTCCGCCCGGCGGGAGCAGCCGCGGCGGCCCTGGGCAGAGGATTCGAGCGGATCGGCGACCTACTGACCATGAGAAACGCAGCTGAAAGTATCGCATACGCTGCCCAATGTATGCTTTTAGTATTTGAAGTCCTCCAACGCAGGAGATAATTCTGATTTTAGCACAGATTTTGCCCCCGGCAAAACGCAACCGAATGTGGCACAGCTGAACTGGG
Organism: Origma solitaria; assembly: GCA_013397895.1. NCBI lineage: Eukaryota > Metazoa > Chordata > Aves > Passeriformes > Acanthizidae > Origma > Origma solitaria. The sequence continues at coordinate 472,655 of VZRL01006030.1, forward strand.
GTGTGGTTCTGCCCACTGCGCTCCAGGGTTCAGCTGCTCTTCTGCCTCCTGAAAAACTTGTCTCTCTTTTCTATATTTTTCATGTCACAGGTAGATGAATTAACTGGGAAACGTGCCCTTCTTGAAATAACGACAGCAGCAACCTCCCCACCCTCAACAAAAATAACTACACAACACACTACCACAAGAACAACAAAACAAACAGAACAACAAAACAAAAGCCCAGAACCTGTGGTGTTTTCATTAAAGCATCAAAACCTTTTGGTCAGAAAATTTTGTAAAGGGTGTTTGAGAAGTTGTTTTTTGTTTTTTTTCAATTCGTATGGTATGTGTTGGAGGGGAAGGAAAGGACAGACAAGAGGAGGGGAAGAAAAAAGAGAAATAAAATGGGGGAAGAGAAAAAGGACTGAAAAAAGAAAAGAGAAAAGAAAAAAGAAAAGAAAAGAGAAAAGGAAAGTAGAAAGGAAAGAAAAAAAAAAGAGAAAAAAAGAAAAGGGAGAACCTGGCATTTCCTGCAAAACTTTGTTTAAAAAGAGAAGTAATTTTCAGCTGAAAATACTTCAGCAGCAATAAAAAAGTAACTTTAGCAAGTAGTTAAACCAGACAAATAAATTTACTCACCTGCATAGCATGATTTCCCTGTCTGAGCAAAGTTTATGAACTGCTCATATGTCAGTAGGATGGATTCCTGGTAAAGAACTGATTTATTTCAGTAGAGTAATCCTAACACAAATTAGGTATAAGATCAGGATAGGTGTCTGGCTCCAGTGATTCCTGATCTACATCATTAGCCAGCGGAACTGAACTCTGACATTTCTCCTTAAACATGCTTAGTATTAAATGAAACCGGATTGTTTGACCTAATGTTGTTCACTGTTCCACGGAGATAATATTAAACTCTGCCCTAACATGTATGTACATTAACCCTGTTGATCCTAAAGGGAAGCTGAACTTGTGCATGTATCAGAGGGCAGAATTTACCCCTGTACTTATATAATAACTAGGAATTTCAATTATATGTCTGGCACATGATGGATTTTAAATTGATTTCTGAATAAAAGCAAGAGCTTTACTGGCTTTAGCACTCAGCCAAGCCAATTGGAAAGAATGTGTAAACTTTACCTTTTGCCTAGTCCTTCTGCCTGTGCCTTGAGATTTGCCTTTGCATAAACCTTACTTGGGTATTTGTTATCTACTCTACAGGCACACTGTGATCTTTATTTTCCTTTCAACCACAGCCACCATCGAGTCTAATAAGAACTGGCATTATGTTGAGATTTTGTAAAATAATCCTGGGGTTAAGGCTTATGTTTAGGGATGACTGTGGAAACCAGCCAAAGCCGTGCTCTGAAGAAGCTCAGGAAGGCACAACGTGGATGAGAGGTGTTCAGGGGTGCAGGGCAGGTCACCCCTTCGGCTGCCTGGTAGCAAAGCTCGTCGGTGTGAAGGACTCGAGGACTTGCAGGGGGTATTTTTTTGCTCAGCGAAGTTTCTCTCTGGCCGAGCTCAGAGCTGGTCGGGGTTTCGGGAGGCTGCGGGCTCTCCGCTGGCCCGCGGAGGGAGCTGCAGGCTGCCGCAAGGCTCCGCTGCCGGGCCGGGCACCGTGCGCGGGATGCGGATGGGGATGGGGACGGTGCGGGTGAAACACCGCTGTGACTAAACAGCCCGCGGTGGGAAAACAGCAATCCAAAAACCGACGAGGAATTCAAGGTCTTTTTCCACCTACAGCTGAGAATGTGTTTGATAAGCAACACCTAAAACATGTTAGGAGGGAGACAGTTTGTTTGCTTGAGTGTGACTTTCTTGGCAGCAGGATTTCTCCCTAATTTATAACCATTATGTAAACTTCTGACTTCCAGATTCACACTGTGAAAATATTCAAGATGAACTAATCAGGGTGGAAATCTGAAATTGTTTCTGCATGGTTTATATCCCCCATCTGGCAGCACAGAACAAACAGTACGACCCTGATGGTGTTTACATGAGTTACCTTGTTGGAGGAAATGATTGTACTTAGAAAGTTGTCCTTGCTGAAAAAATGTAACAACTTGTTGGCCTTAACAGGGCTTTATATCTTTTAAATCTCCTTTTTCCTTTTTTTTTTTTTTTCATTGTATGTGTTTAAGGAGGGGGAAGTTAATAACTGTGAATTAGAGCTTTCACACCACATCTGTCTTTTAGCTACGAGCCGAACTCCGGTTAAATGTTCAAAATTACAGTTGGTGCCTTTGCTTACTCTCTATTGAGAGCTATACTGGGGAGCATTCTCAGAAATCCCTATTATTATTATTCTTATTACCTATTAAGACATTGAGTGTGGCTCTTTCCCAGCCTAAAAAACTTGGCTGTCAGCAGTTTCAAGTGGTAAGCTGTGTAAATGTAATGTGCTCGGTCAAAAAGCATAAACGTGCTCCGTGATTTTCATTTTGCTGCACCCTTAAGTGGAGTTTCACTATAGCAAAGTTTATTACGGCCAGTTTTCATGGTATTTGATTGGTTTTGCAGTTCTGTCACTCACCAAGGTTTTCTTTTAGGAAGAGTTAGAGAATAGAAGGTATAGCTTGACAAATACTAATAATGATAATAAGACAAATTTGTCTTCATGACCTATGGAGTTTTCAGCAACTTTAAAAGAGAAATTTTGTTTCAGTCATTGCCTTGCAGTGCAGAATATTTTACATGTTTGTGGCAAAGTCTGAATCTGCATCCAGAAGTGTTCCAGAAAAAATATAAACACATAACATTGCACCGTGAGAATTTATAACCCTAAAAGGTAATTGTTTTCATAAAAAATGGTCATTTAAGTTAGAGTTGTTGCACGAAGTTATCATGGGGAAGACAACACGTCTTTTTTTTAAAGCTAAAATAAGTAAGGTCTTGTGTAGTGAACCGTTTAAATTTTTTGGCTCTAGTTTGTATTATTCTGTAGTTTTCAGTTCGCCTTCTAGTGATTACTGTGAATTAATGGGATATGACTATGTCATGTGTGCTTTCCAAAAAAATGATGGAATTACATTAAATTTATTTTACTATGAATTCCATCTATGTTCTCCCAGAAAAATTCCTGGACACAAATAATTTTAAAAACAACAAAACTGGCTTGTCTTTCAGGCTGAAAATTATTTTCCAAACACTTAAATTCGTAATTAAAAAGTGGGTTTTCTTTCATCCTAATATAGGGAGCCAAGATAATGCGTACTTTGCATTAAAATTTTGGCAGTTTTTATATAGTTATTTCTTAATCCAAATCAAATTTATATGCTAAATGATTTACATTAAAATTGTTTTATGTTTCTTAGCTTGAAGTTTTAAGATGATTTGAAGGAAAACAACATATCCAATATCCTAAAGTGGCTTTGCATTAAGATCTGGTTTCTAAATAAATTATATATTTAATTTGGATTTTTTTTACCTTTTTTTAAAATGAAAGAAGTGTTCTGTGTTGGAAGGAGCTGAAGCTATATAAAGCAGTAAAAGAAGTTGATCCTATAGCAAAGCAAAAGTACCATTGACTCTTAAGGAAACAGAATTAGGACCAAATTATAATAAAAGGGGGGATTTTAGACATACAAAAGAAAAACTTATTTCGTGAATGCGTTGTAGTGCTAGAGAGATCCTAAGGATGTTTGAACATGACAAACTTCAGGAACTGGGAGACGTGCAAGGACGTTGTGAACGTTTTTAAAAAAAACATATCCAGTTAATTTAAAAGATCAAATTACGTATTACTCAATAGAATGCAAGGAAGTAAAAAGAAGAGATTTCTTTTTGGAAGTACTTTTTGCCTTGTTCATAGGTCTAATGTGAAGAGTGCAGATTTTTCTTTTTAATCACAATTTTTTTTTTCCCAGACAGCTGAAGAGCCACATATTGTGAAATTTCAATGACTATTTTAAAGTGCATAGTTACCAAATAGATTTTAGATTTGTTGACATGCATACTCTTATCATTACTTACAGGGAACATAAATTCTAAAGCAAAAGAAAACCTGGAGAATGTTGAATAATATCTAAAATAATATGTTAGAATGAGTGTTAATTTCAAATGCTTTAGATGATGAAAAAAAAAGAAAAAAGTGAAGGTAAACTGCTGTTTAACAGCTTCCCACTGTTATATAAACTTTCAAACAACCATGAAATGTAGGTCTCTGGACATCACTTAAAAGAACCACAAATAAACAGAGGGTCGTACCACACTTCTGTTCCCTAATGTGTAACTAAAAGGTTTCGCTAAGAACAGAAATGTCTAAAACTCCTTTTTGTTTATCTACTGCCTTGTGTACCATAAACACAAATAAGCAAAGCAGGGCTGGAGAGGGGAGGTAAGATGCTGCCTGCCTGTGAATAAGGCACAGAGGAGGTAAAACCTTGTTAATGTCTCTGGAGGGTCATCTTACCTTTGTGCGTGCAGCAGGCTGGGACATTTATGTAGCAGAGAATCACCTACTTAAAATATAAGGATGTTGCACTTAACTCCTGTGTCAGAATGTCTCTAGGGACTTGTATATCTTTCATGGAAATTTGCTGAAGTGTGACTGTTTAGCAATTACTTGGGACTGAGAATAGTGGTGTCCTTTTAACAGAGCAACACACAAGCAGGGCTGTTGTATCTAATGTACCTTCAGTCTGCAAGGCTGCATCCTCTTCAGACTTGCTGTGATCATGAACAGAAATTTGTAGTGGTCTTAAATCATACAAAATTCCTCTGAATTTGAGGGTTGCCCTGCATAAGCTGGAATTTCCTCCTGGCAGGAAGCTTTGGTACCTCAGCTGTTACTGGTGCTGCCCATGCTGAGTTGGGGAGAAGGGTCTGCACCTGGGGAGAAAGCCAGCTCTAGGTGATGGCACAAACCCACTACCAGAAAAGAATAATCATCTCTTAGCTGCCCTGGTATAAACTAAGAGTTATGCAAGTTATCCAGAAGTATACCTGGGCAGAAGGATTTCTTTTCTCCAAAGATAGTACTGGCAATACTTTTATCCTTTGACACCAAAACAGTATAAATAAAATAGTGCAAATAAAATCTGCAATGATAAATTTCTTTGAGTCTTGCTCCAAAACTATCCTACATCCCTCACCAAAANAAAAAATCTCTCTTTTGGGGATTTCATTCTTGCTTTTGTTTTAGCAAATAAAGCATTTAGGCTGCCCAGCAAAAAGCAGCAGCATAAATCAAATAGTCCACTGCATGTAGCATGGTTAGGAGAAAAGTGGGGCCTCTGGTTCAGACAGAGTAATTAATATCTATTGGGGTATAGGCTTCCTTGAAGTATTCATTATGTGAAATCAGGTACTTACATGTGCAGCAATTAAGTTGATATATATGTGTGTATTATTTATTTATTTGTGTAATGTGTGTGTGATAAATTACCAGTATGTGGACATATTTTAAAACCTGTTCCTAATCTCAGTGTTGGCCATGTAACCTAAGAAGGAATGAAGACATCGGGTCGAGCGATGACGGTTATACAGCACCCCAACAAGAGCAGAACGTAACACAAATGTCATTACAGCCCAGGGCTGCACAAAAAGCATTCTGACCACTCGCAGGTTTCATTCAGGTGGTAAAACAATGTGTGTGTGTGTCACAAGGATTAATCAAAGGATCCATATGCTCCCTTTGTTCTCATTTACAGGAACATTTCATGGCAGGAGCTCACTGGTGGCATTTCCAGAGCAATGTGGTAGGTGGGAGACTATGCAAAGGGTTACAAGCTGCAGAATGAAGTCAACAGCCTGCGAGTGACCCAATAATAATGCAATTTGAAGAAGGAGTTTGTACAGGAACAGAAAGGAAAAAATATATTCCCCATCTGGGCAGTTATTGAACATTTTTTACCGTGGAACATGCAAAGTGGGGTGGAGCAGAGATTTTCCTGGCTTGCCTTCCACATCAATCAGTTTGTTGGGAATTGTGCACAGCAAACACAGTTGTGCCACTCTGAAAAAGACAATGGATCAGAGAAACAGCAACAACATTTTTCCAAAATGACTGGTGGTTCTAGGGTCTCATTGGACATACTTTGAAGCTGTCACACTTTCAGGAAGCATTGAAGCCCTATTCTCTGAAACTCAGGCCCTCTCAGTCAACTGAGGGCAAAACACATTGTGTTTAGGAAGGCTTTGAGTGAGGGACATGAAAATCTTCATCCGAGATAATTGTGTTCAGGGGATTTCTGTCACTGCAGTAAACAACAGTGGGAATTCAAATCTGCTGTTCTTATTATTGATGTGATTTTCAACCAAAATGGAAAAATAGCACATCATTGCAAAGCAGCAAAAAACATTTAAATTATAGATATCCTCTACATGAAAAGCATTTCAAGGAATGGGCTGATTCCACACCTTTTCTGTAAGAAGTAATAACACACAGAGCCACTTTTTAGTCATGCCTATGATTTTCAAAGAAGATATACAGGTTATACACTATTGGAGTTCTGCCACTGAAATGATTTTGTGTTGACTGTTGAATGGTATGTGAAAGGCTTAGGGCCCAAAATGGTACTTTTCACTTCTCTGATGACCTACGACAGTTTTTGTGGGTTCTCAAAACTGTAACAATGTCTCACTTTCTTGAAATTCAGGCTATTTTTTCTGATCAAAATTAAAAAAAAACCCCAAACCAAATAAACAAACAAAAAAAAACCCCAAAAAACCCAAACCCAAAAACCAGTGTAAGAATATTCATGTCTAATTTAGCAGACCATATTAGCTCAGGGCTAGCATTGGAAGTTGTTGAATTTTCAGTTGAAGTTTTTTTTCAAGGAAAAATCAGTTTTGTCAACATTTTTTAATTGTTAAAAAAGAAGCCAGGGAAAAAGAAATGTTTCTTAGTATCAAGGTTTCTTTTCAAAAAGAAAAGCCCCAATTGTCTGCTTTTGTTTTTTCTTCCTTTTTTTAAAGAAAATGAAAGCAGTCAAAACCCAGTTTTATGCTCAACTGTGAAAAACTGAGAAGAAGGGAGAAATAGTTTGTATTTCAAAAATGTCATCAGTACATTTAATTATTACTGGAAGCTAAAGTCTCTGAGTGCTTGAATATTTTTCTTTTCCTTTCTTTCCTTTTACATACTTTTTGTGTGTGTGTCTGTATCTGCCTTCACAAGGCTGTAAATTGTGATTAATCTCCCAATCTATCACCAGGATTGAATTACACTTTGTACTATGCTGCAAGACTAATTAATTTAATAGTCTTATGTAAGTGCAGTCTAGATGTGGTGTTTTTGAGCCTCCTCACACATTTTGAGACTCCAAACTGAATCTGAAACTTTTTAGGTTCATGTTCTGGGCAAGCCTGAGAATGTGCCAGCTCTGGCTGCTGTGGGCTGTGCACGCTCAGCTCAGCTTTGCCAGATGTTGTTCGGGTTAGTTGAGCAGAAGGACAAGCGCACGTGTTCCTTCTGCACCCATCCTCTCAATCCCATGTAAATGCCCCACTCCTAAGAAATCCTGTCTCAAATATATTCCTAGAACTAACCTAAATAGACTTTTCAGCTTACTGTCTTCTTCTCATGGTCTAGACACCTTCAGTTCACCTTTGAGCTTGGAGAATGGTTGGGCCAGAAGCACTAATGTCTCCTCTGGTCTATAATACCACTGTAGTTGTTTGATGCACCAAAATTTAAAGGAGGTTAAAGTAGCAGATTGACTTGTGAATGATTCTTCCTCATCAACTCAGAGAAGTCACCAGAGAGGCAGAGGTAAGAATTAATTGAGCCCAGAGTATATTTTACCATAATATTACTATGCAAGCAATGAAAAAATCATAATATTGCAAGTAGAAGAGTAAAGTTCTTTACTCAGGGAAGGAATTAAATTCCTTTTTTCATGCAGAAATGTGCACATGCACATCTGACATTATTTTTTGTAACGCAGATGTATGTTTTCTCCATGTTCTGATACGCATTTCCACAACGACAGAGCTGGTTTTGTACATACTCTGTTCTGTATTTTCTAACATTGCTGTTGGCTTCCTGCCCATGGTGGATGTGTTTTTGCACTGCTGGTTTGACTGTGTAACTTTTTTAAATTTTTTTTTTTCTTTTTCTGATTTACATAGCATGAGCTTTTACTCAGCTAGAAATTCTGTCTTGGGTTTTTCCACAGCTCTGAAACTCATGAAGCAAAGAGGAAGTTCATGAAGCAGGGCATCCAGACCAGGCTAGTGGATTTCTTCATCCACTGTACATAGCTTGAAGCTCAAGACAATGAGTTGGATTCTGAAGGTATCCTAATCCAGTTTGGAAGGATTCCTAATTTCCCTTAAAGCTAATTTCCTTGTAGCACTGTCATGGTGAGACCACTGTCACCTACAGCAGTGGGATACCATTGCCTGGCTTATCTCAGCTGCATCAGTCAACAGCTTTACAATTTTGACATTTGGGAGAAACAGTTGTAAGATTTTAATGAGAGCAGACACTTACCACCCCCAAGTAGCCAAATAGGCTAAAAATATCCCTTGTTTTGGTATTCCTAGGTTCCCTGAGGTTAGTGATATGTTTAATTTGCTGTCCATTTGAATACAGGAACTCCCTTGACAGATTCTTGACAGTGGAGAGTTTTGTTAACGGGAAGGTTTGAATCAAGTAACATTCTCACTCAATCCCCTTCTATAGCTGTCCTCAACAGTATTTTGCTCACATTTTGTTTATAAAATGAGGGGCAACAAAGTTTCTAAGACCTGGCAGGTTCTCTGTTCTTTATTTTAAAAATAGAACCATTCCCCAAGATTTTTTTTTCCTATTAATTTATTCTTCTTAAGGCAAAAACCCCAAACAAACAAACAACCCCCCCCAAAACAAAACAGCAACAAAACCCCACAACAAAACCCTACAAACTGAAGAACTCTCTATAGCACTTGTGAAATTTTCTTTTTAAGGTTCTCTATTTGAATTCTCTTACATTCTTTCCTTACTGATTATGGCTTCATGCCCTTTATTTAGTAAAATGTTCAGAAGCCCATGATGAATGACAATGGGCTGACTGTGGTTGAGTTTATGGCAGAATGTGGGCATTCCTTGCTTGTTCCATGTTAGGAGCTGTACCAGCAACAGCCACCCTGTTGAAGACGTAATTGGTCCTGAGAACAACAGCTTCTGGGAGGTGAATGCAGGTCATTTGCACATCATCTTTGTTCTAGTAGATTACATATGGAACATCTAGAGGAAGGGTTACATGGGGAATAAAAGGTGCTCTATCAAACTTTCTTCCCTTGCATGAGATACATCTCACCTTTTGTGGAAAATGTATACCCCGAACATTCTTTTCTCATTCCTACCTGGATGCACCAGAGCCACATTTTCCACTAAAGGTCCAGATGAATAACCTTGTGAGTTAGTCAAAATGTCCCTGTTTATTTTGGCAAAACCAAAGGTTACTTCTTCAGCAGAATAAAAATCCAGGAATGTATCCTCAGCATTGGTCTACAGGTACAAATTCTTTTGGGGAGGTTGAACAACAGAGAAGCTGGGTGGAGACCAGCCCTCCTTGGGTTGAGACACACATACCTGAGAGGAAATGTGGAGAACTGCTCTTGTGTTTGGGAAATGGTTAGAGAAAAGACCAATTTTGGTTACTCCTTACTCTGGTCTCAGGGATGCTCTAGGAATACTTTCTGCCTCAGCATTGCGGGTGAGAGAGACAGAGGAGCCCAGTATGGGCATATTAACAAGAGACAGGATGAAAGGAAATGGCCTCAAGTTGCACCAGAGAAGGCTTAGATTGGATATTGGGAAAAAATTACTTCACTGGAAGTGTGGTCAGGCGTTGGAATAGGCCACCCAGAGAAGTGGTGAAATCACCATTCCTGAAGTCTCCAAAAGGCTTGTGGATGTGGCCCTTGGGGATGGTGTTTTAGTGGTGAACACAGGGGTGCTGAGTTAATGGCTGTACTCAATGGTCTTTGAGGTCCTTCCCAGCCTAATCAGTTCTATAATTCTGTATGGCAGAGAAGAATTAGCACAGAGCAAGGAGTACGTGAAAAGTCCCTGAACTGAAAGCAAGGTTCAGCACTCTGACAGATGCCATTGTGTCTTTACCAGGTGCTTTGCACAGCACTGCTCTACGCAGTGTGCAAGCACCTCCCAGGGATTTCTGCACCCCATCCATGGCTCAGCCAGTGTGAGCCCTAGAGAGAGGTCTGCACATGGTTTGGAAATTCCTGGAGGTACCTCAAACAATTGAGCAGCACTGAAGTATATTTGTGTAGAAGCCACGTGATGAGGCCAGGTCAACTATTATTTGCAGTCAGGAATTTATGCACAAGGTCTTCCCACTGTTGCTCTTATCCCCCAGTCAGCTACAAAACTTTCTGGAGTTTTAAGTACTTTTGAAATGCCACATCTTTCTAAGTTTTTAAAGTGGAGGTTTATGTGGGGAGAAAACCCCTTCTGAACATTTCTGCTGCTCTTTTTTTTTGTGGGTTTCCTTTCACTTGTTAATGGTTTCTGGGAAGAGGCTTGCAGAAATACAGTGGTCCTGTGCTGAGGTGTCTTAGTCATACAGGCTAAGTTTATATTAGAGAAAAAATAGTGCAAGTGCCTGTTCTCTGACCATGGCGCCAGCTGGCATTGTCATGACACTTACATATTATTAAGTTTTCTTTATTTCCAAAATGTGGACTATTTCAAGCTGCCTGTTCTGAGTGGTCATTCTCCCATATTAACTTCTGCTCTGTGCCAGGAAATTGTTTGGGAAATGCTAGGTGATTTTAACACAACCGTGTCAGGGACCATTCTTACAGTTTAACCATGTAAGTGATCGAGTTGCAGTGCCCAGAATATTCCCTGGTATAGTCATAAAAAGGGACTGTTGTGTCCATAACTGGCAATATGGTGCCTTCTTGCTTGCCAGCCAGAGCTTATTTTTGGCAGTTTTCTGTTCCTGTGTATTAGAATTACATTTGAGATAAAGATTAAAACAAGAGGGCAAATTAACAGATTGTTTATCCATCTTTAGTATTCACATATTCTGGATAAGAAATTAGAGGCTGCCCATTCCATTATTTGAGGTTTGATTTATGTTATGAAGTTTAGTTGATCTGCACTATTTTATTTTTCATTTTAAAATAGACCCAAAGACCCTGACCCTCTTAAAAGTAAAGAACATTAGCTTGTGGTATTGCTGTACAAAAAGTAAACAGCCAGTTTTATGAGGAAAATGTCTTTGAGATGCATAACTATTGCATGCCAAAGAGTGAATGTGGGATGCAGCGTGTGACAAAGACGCAAAATGAGGGACACACAAAAACTATTCATCCAATAAATTTAAAATGTGGTGGGATCCAGTCCTGTAGTATAAATAAGTCCTATTCTAACCTCAAAATAATGATAATGATGCTTTATTTCGGATATAAATGATTGTCAACAAAAAAATTGTGGTACAACCACATTTGTGTGGAAAGCAGGAATCTGAGTCTAAAACTAGATGTTGGAAAGGAATGTCTAAATATATGATATATACCTCTTTAGTTCTTCTTGTTCATGAAAGTTTTAGTTTAGCAGTGGCAACTTATCCTTTTACTAATTATATTACATATTTTGGACTTACTCCTCATTAATATAAACTGGATATCAACCTGAAATCAACCTGCCAAAGTGGAAATGAGGCACATGTAAGGCCATTCTGATTTCCACCAGTTGAGAACTTGAACTTTCCTTATTCTTTGTTTTTCCTCTTTTTTTTCTGTCTTTTTTTTCCTCCTTCTTCTCATTTTAATACAAGATAGCACTTTAAATTCCCAGCAGCAAAAATGCAAATAAAAACTGGTAAACAGGTTATTTTATTCAAAGCTTGTTTAGAAGTGTTATTCAGTGTTATGAATGCTACTGTACCTAGTTGCTTGGCTAAAGGAAGTCAATCAACTGAAGACTTATTTATGTGTTTGAAACCTTGCTGTAAATTGGAACTTGTAAGGAAGTGCTAATGCAGCCTCTGTTGTGAGATAAGAGTGAAAGTGTGGTTAGTCATGTAGCTAACAAACAATTTCTGTTGCTGTTTTTACCAAGTTTATGGATTAAAATCCATTAGATGTGATAGTAATGACCTGCTCCTAATCCAGGCAGATTTTATAGTTGTTAGCACCTCTGACTTTAGCGGAACAATTCCAGGATCAATCTGATGCAAATGAGAAGAAAATCAGGCTGCAAATGCTGCAGTTCTAATGAAACCCTTCTCCCTGATCCTGTGTCTGACCTCCCATACTTTATCTTCCAAAGATCAGCTTTGTGGTGTTAATTATGGGGTAAGTAAGCAGTTACTTCCTAGAGCAAATCAGCAAAAGTCCAGGTTTGCTCTAGAGGTCCCAAAGATCAGAGCTCTGTGTTTCTTCAGGTTTCAATTTACCAGACTCAAAACACTTAAAAGCACAAGGAGGAGAGGCTGGGGAGTGATCGGTTTACAAGTGACCTGGGAGTTCACAGTCTCCATCCCGTGAAATTACAGCCCATATAATAGGTCTTGTGCAGACAAAACCACAACAAATTAACTCTTGCATCTTTGTTTGGAGGAGAAAAACACCTCTGCTTTATCAGCAATTCCCAGGTTGTCCTTCACTGCAGTGCCAAACTCTTTCTTTCCAGGAGAAATATTTTGGACGTGACACACACTTTGCTATTCTGCCAAGAAGGCGAACAGCATTTACCAGTGTGAGTTGGTTTGAGTCAAAACTCAAACCCCAGCCCTTCAAGAAGTGACGAGCACCAAGGACGTCTCTTACACGTGCAGTTACACTGAACCTCATCACTCTCCATCTGTTACCACTCAACTGAGTTCCCACCAAGTTTTCATGGTCACAAAACTCTTCTGGGACCAGTATGAATGTAATGGCATGTAGAAGAGTTAGAAAGACTTAGTGTAGGGTGAGCAGTGTGTTTTGTCATCACACATCATTCAGTGTGCTTGATGCCATCTTATAGGTGGGTCTGGGAATGTATACGTGTCTATATTCTGTTGAACTATACCAAAACCATGAGTGTAATTACTGGACATATTTAGAGGAAATTAACAGAGACAGATCAGAATTGGCCTGTAACAAAAAGAATATGCTTAAAAATGAAAGAGTGTTATCAGCAAAAGTGGCAACATTTTTGTGAAAACTTTCAGAAAATATTTTCTCAAGTCATTTTCATTTTTTGCTACCCCACATTCATTTTTGCAGATGTCAAGACTGAAAATTATTTTATAATTTTACTGTGAAATCTGCCAACTTTGCAAAACCAGGCAATTTTAATTTGGGGTTGAAAATTTACTGTTAGTTCCAGCACTGAATCCCATTACTTCTTTTCAATTAACTTGTGTTTGTAGGTAGGGTGTGCTTCAGCAACCCTGGAGCTAGACTGAAAGCCAAGATTCAATGTGGCTAAATTAATCTCTTCAGTAGAAGTACATTCAGAGGTGTATATAACCTGTAGCAAGGAATTTAAACAAAGACAATGGAGATGGAAGCATGTTGCCATCCCTGAGATTAGCAGTCGTTTCTAGGCCCTCACTTACTTGTGCAATATCCTTGGCAGGGCTCCAGAGGATAACTTCTCTCCATATAAAAATAGCATATAAATAGTATTAGGAATATGTTTCAGTGGGGCTCTGTGCCTGAGATGAAATGTTGCCTGGTACTTCTGTGTGTTTGGGGAACAAAAATTAAACTAATTTAGAAAATCGTTAAGGCCCAAAAAGACTCAGAAGACCATAATTATTGCTGCATTTCTGTTCTCAGGACGTACACCAGTCTCTAAAAGCAGCAAGGTGAGAAAAAGGCAGAGTTACCTTTTGATGCAGGTGCAGAGAACCAGAAATAGTTTGGAAATACTGACCATGACTGTGTAGATGCAGAGAATGTGCTTAGCTCAAATCAATCAATCATTACAACTAGATGACATTTTTCACTCCAGACATTTGAGCAGAGTAGTTTGACAGTCAGTTATGTAGATTTTGTGACTTCTTAGCATCTGCACATATGAAGACTAAAGAACACATATGCTCTCAAAAGTCCCAAAGCCACGGGTGGAGAGGTTAAGATTATACTTTGCCATGTACAACAGCCATCTGCTCCCATAGAGGAAGCTTTGTCTGCCTGTAGGAGAAATTAGAGCTGGGGTAGGGGAGAGAAACTTTGGTAACGAAACCAGAACAGGATATCTCTGATATGATGGTCATGCAGTGCCTGAGCCAATTAGGGATAAGGCATGGATGGCACAGTTCACTTTTGGACAGAGAGGAAGACCAAGGTTGTTTGGGAAATCAGTCCGGTGCATGACGCACCTGATATGTTGCAAACAAACGGATCAGTCAGAAAACTTCACAGATCATATTCTCACTCTGCAGTACTTGCAACAGAGACTTAAGTCTATGTCCTGGTGGATCCTCTGTGAGACCTGTTCAGCAGGCAAGGGTGAACAGTCCTGCTGCCAGCTGAGCACAGCCTTGCAGGCTTCCCTTATGCTCCTTGGTGCCTTGAGAGGGCATTTCTGAAAACTCTGGCTGGTGCCCAGATGTTGGGAGATGGTTAGAGACATTTTCTCAAGCTGCCCTTGATCATTTCAGCCTGCAAAACAGACCTGAACATCGTATGCTGGCTCACCTTGGACCTTAGGAGCCCCAAGGACTTAAAAACCTGCCATCGAGGGAATTGCAACCTTGTTTTAGGGCTGTAAATTTTTGCAGTGTCGGTAAGTTAGAGTTCAGATCCAGAATGCTGACCTGAGCTTGACATGCAATATAAATGTATCCTATGATGGGTTTATAACATCCTGAAGTCTGTTGTGGTTGTGGATCCAGACTGCAGACTTTTTAGTTGTATCCTAAGGTTTCATTTTTACCAGCAAGTTAAACAGGGCACAGGCACAGACACTAAAACTCCATTATCTGTAATGTTAAATGGTGCCTTGCCTGATTTTGACTCAAGATAACTAGCACTCTCCCTGATGATTCCCAGGTGTGCTTTGGGGATAATGTATGGGATACAGATATTCCCCATGTTGAGTCTGAGTGTGGCCACCTTATTTTGGAGGTAAAGACAGATAACCATATCATGTTAAGTTAGCTTCGGGGTCACAATATCATTTATTTTACTAGAATAGATTCTCTACAGAGGCTCTGAGAGGGAACCCATTCTTACGTGGCCTAGACCTCAAGCTGATGGAGGGGCTGTTGTGTTGCTGGGGAGAAGATGAAAAGCCTCTCCAGGGGAAGGGTGCAAGGAGTATTTCCATACATACATGCCCTAAGGCAAACTTTACACTGGAAATGTACAGAACAGCAATGAGATGAGGATGTTTGCATGGAAAAGTCTAGACTGAATGACTGCCTACCAGCTTCTCAAGGCAAATTCTCTGAGGCATCCCGAGAACCTGATTGCAAGGGTGGATGTGTATTAAACTCTGTTTTCTGATCAGTTGCACAGCACATGCTCTTGATGTTACACTTTTCTTTGTAAAATCCTGACAAGGCTGAGCTATGGTCTGTGCTTCAGCAAGAAGATACACCAAGGGACATGAAGAGAAAAGGAGTGATTGAGAGCAAATCAGTACCTCATAATCCATTATAAAGTATCATATTTCTGTCTAATGTAGCCTGCAGTGTTTACCACAGTTTTAGATCCCCTGGCTGTGACTACTAGAAACTCATCTCTCTCAAACTGTTAAAATACAAAAGAGCAAAAGCAATCTCCTTCAGAGAAATGATTATAATAAAAAACCGCAAAAAACAGACAGAGAATAAAGTCATCTGCTACTGGTGCTGTTCCTTATCTAGCACCTCTGATTTGTGCAAGAACTGGACTCTAAACAGGAGAAAATCTACTAAACTCTGAATATATTCTTAGTCTGAGAGAAAGAATTTGAATGTACTGACACTTCAAAGACAAACCCGCTTTTTTTCAAAATACTTCAGTGACTTCAATTTTCATAATTTTTAACAGACCGCTGCTATAATTATTTTTGCAATTAGTTTGAAAAGTTTTTATCTGCTTTACAGTGCTTCTCAACTTGTCCTTGCTTACAGTGTAATCATGACAATTCTTTTTCATAAGCATGCAGAAAACAAAGTTAAAGGATCTTCTGTAAAATGTCCTTGCTTCAGTTTAGCAATATTACTTTTTCTTTACATTGTATGAACATTCTTATTTGGCTGTGGAAAAAAGTCCTCTATATCTGTATTTTGACATGCAAATATTTAAAATAAAAATGTTTCAAGGCAGCTGTCAGATACTTAATAAAAATATTAGTTCAGGTTACACATGTTTAGAGCACTGAAAACATGGGATATGAGAACTGAATTGAGAAAGAACGTTTTAATTGTAAACTAGTGGTATAGAAATTTTAAACAATAGTAATGAGACCCAGGATATAGACATCTTGAATTCTGCAACCCCTATTAAGCAAAGTACAGCCAGACGCAACAGTTAAAAATATGTAACCACACAAGTTCCCCATTTGCCCTCTTTTATTTGCTCTGTGTTTTCAATTTGTAATGACAATTTTGTATCAGAACAATAAACCAAGAGGATCATCTTTCTTTTGCCAGCTGTGACCCAAATGACTAGATTTGACTGTCCCACGAATGGAAACTGACAATTGAGACTTCAAAAGACTTCCCATTGCCAAGTTTAACAAAATTCTGCTATCTTTTAACCAAATATTTATGTATTACATGACTGTGCTTTATTATATTTATGTATTACATGGCTGTGTCCTATTAAATTTAAGTCTCCTCTGATCAGCGATACTCTCTTTCAGTGTCATTTGTAATATTTGGTTTCAATTAATATACATGGGACTGAAAGAAATGCACTAAACCTTGTTTATTTTCCAGCAGTTGATGGTAACTGATTAAATCATTGCACATGGCATGGTCTCCATCCACTGTTTGCTGTACAAGGCAGCTGGCAAGCCGCACCTGTCAGCCTAGGAGAGAATCTCATAAAGCTGCCAGTAAAACAGTGGAGCTGAGTACACATCTGCTAATAAATTCTTTTCATCATATCCTAATCAAACAGCATATGTACTTTATGGCCTTGCTAATAAAGGGTTTGAAATATCTGCCTGTGAACTTGATTTTATCAATGTCAACCCGCATGACCAGTTTTTATTTACTCCGCTGCTCAGTGGAAAGGCGTGTGGTGAAACAGCCGATGCACAGGAAAAGGGGAGTGAACATAGGTTGTTGTCATAGACAAAGAGTAAATTCAGCCTTTTATTAATCCTCTTTGTCCATTAATGGGACTGCTTCACTGCCCTGCTTTGCCAGTTTTCTGTTCCTGACTCCAGCCGCCATGTGCAGAAACTTCCTCAGTGGTTCACACGGGCAATATTCTAATAGTGTCTCCTGTAATACAAAGACCGTGAGTGACAACTTGAGTTTAAAGGTGGCCATGTCCAGCTATCTGTTTGGGTGACCGTGACTAAAAATACCAGACAAATAATGATTTACACCATTTAGCTAGTGTTTAAGAACAAGGATGTTGTATTGGCTGATGGCACTGTCTTGAAGATGTTGAATAACATAGTGTCTTTTCACAGGACTGTCCATCCATAGTAATCAAGAGTGACCATGACTAAAATAATGATACTGAATGTTGAAATGAGCTTTTGTGAGACCGATTTTGCTGCTCAGATTGGAATAGACCACATCCAGTGTGGCTCTTCTGACTGATCTTCCTACTGGACCAGTGCTTTTTCCTCTACATAAGCCATTGCTTATTGCATATTGTTTTAATGTTTCACCTCATTTTGTTGCCTATGACTTATTTTTCCTCCTGGGTGTTTCAGCGAGGTATACAGCAAAAATGTATTGCACCGGTAAAACATCTTTCTGTGGAGCTGCTAATCCCACTGCACTAACTTCTGGAGTGTCCTCAGAAGCTGTACAAAAACCAGTGATTTCTTTTCCTTACCAGTACCAATGATCTCCTGCAAGTTTTTTCTTTGCTCTGGTTACTTCCACTATGCTACAGCTCAGCCAAGTGTTTCACCGTAAGATTTTATCTTCCATACTGATCTGGCAAAGTGTCTCCCCTAACAAAGCTCCATGCATTTTTAGGGTTTCTAAATATGTATGGTACATTGTGCAGCCAGCTATCGCATTTATCTGTTGTTAACTACAGACATGCACTACTTTTAGCCTTACTCTTTATCTCTTGTGCTACTATTCCATTGTTTTGTATCAGAGCAATGCTACTTTTATGTGTTTAAATTAATGTTGCTCTTCAGTGTTTTCCTAATCTTTCTGAAAGATCTCCTAAAAAGGTGGTGTGAGTTTTGAAGCCAGGATTTCTATGTAAGTGCACTTTCCCTCTTCAGGAGCCCCACTGCTCATTTGCACTCTAGCCCACTCACACCTTTATGTCTTCTTTGTTACCTTTTCTTTGGCATCACTGAGTTGTGCAACATGGTGATAGCCAGTCTGGCTTACTTTCTTTTCCTGGGTATCCAGCACTGTCCTTCTGGCCTGCACATCTCGCTTCTCCTGTGTGGGTCTGGTATCCATGTGAACTACAATAAGTGGAAATTCCTCGGTATTCTTCAGGATATCCTTTGCTTTTTTAGTCACACAAATCTTTAGAAACTTTTTAAATATGAAAGGGAATCACACAGATGATTCAAATATGACTGTAAGTTTTTTGTGTCACCTTCCCTTCTTTTTTTGTTTCTTTCTCTTTATAGTACATTATCATCAGCAGGAAGTTTCACTCACCTTGCCTCATTGTTTTTGAATCTCTGGACTATAGATAAACCATAGGACTGTTATCTTCTGTGTATCTAGCTCAAAGAACCTAAAGAGGAAGGAAAGAAACAAAAAAGTCAAGACATTGACAATGTCACAACACATCCTCTCTGAACTAGAAAACACCACTTTCCTGCCTTTGGAAAAAAAACTGTGTGGAGAAAAAAAAAAAAGGGAAATGCAAAGTTCATAAATGTTATTGCTGTTTCAAAAGAAAAGACACCCCCACCTCCCCTACCACCACAGTATTACATCTTGAGTCTGCACATTTTTAATGCAATTTTCACATAAAGTATTTTAAATATTTTTAGAAATAAAGGTATATACCTTCAATATCTAGTTGTTCTTTCAAAAGCTGGAGCGCTTTACGCATCTGAGCTATTAACAACCCCTTTGCCATTACATTAAGACCAACAGAGGATGTCAGAGGAGAGTTGCTTAGTTTTTTCTGTAGTGTCAGCCAATTTTCCCAGAAAATCAACTTTTGTCAACAAGAATGATTCAGTTCCTCATTATAGTGTTTTACAGATCCTAAAAAATATTTTTGTTTTTTCATGTTTGTAACACTGACAGTTTTTATTTTCACACTTCTTCGAGCGAGGAAAACTCTGTTTCCTGAGGTGATTTGCAGCACTCCAAAGGGACACATGCCTGAGGCATCTCATAGAAGAGAGCATCCATGAATAGTAAGAGGATCAATTTTTGGTGCCTAAGCAGCTGACTTAGGCAGAGACACCTAGAAATAACCTTTTAGATATGTAACTGTCCCATAGTAATCTCTCTGCCCCATCAGCTTTCTCCTGATCCTGTTTGTTAAGCTCAGACAGATGTTTAACATATGATTTCCCTGCAGAAAAAGGCATCCAGATGACAGTTTGGAATTTAAGATTAAATCTACACATCCTGG
This sequence comes from Origma solitaria, assembly GCA_013397895.1. Lineage (NCBI taxonomy): Eukaryota > Metazoa > Chordata > Aves > Passeriformes > Acanthizidae > Origma > Origma solitaria. The sequence continues at coordinate 492,281 of VZRL01006030.1, forward strand.
GTCCGAGAAGGACAATTTTATCGTGGTGTCTCAGATGAGTGTCCTGTCCAGACAGGTGTATATCCCATAATCACCTCTCAGGTTCAGAGCAAGTTGTCCCTTCACATTTTGGTAGCTGATATAAGAGATGCTTTGGACAGGCCTAGAGGATTATGCTTGCTGGTGAAACAGTTTCCTAGAAAAGCTTGAAAATAAACTGTGAAGCCTTTGGCTGTAGCCTGCGAACAATCTCTGAGCAGTTTGTGGCATGCAGAGCACACTCATGGCTTTAACATATTGACTGCAAAGATCTGGGTATTTATGGAGAACGGGACATCGGAGAAACAATTCTGGGAAAGACTCTGCCTACACCACAGTAGGTGTCTGTAGAGACGGAGAGATGCTTAACCAATCTCAAACATGAGGCTTCTCTTAAAGCCAGAAATGAAGCCTGTGAATTCAGGCAGTGTAATGTTGGTGATTTCCAACCAGCAGTCTAAGGGTTTCCACATAGGTTATAAGCAGTAACAAAGGACTGAGGAAAGTATTGAGCATGGATTGTTTGGACAGAAGCCAAAGGAATAAGGTTCAGCTATAATCTTTGAATGGGGGAAAAGTTCCACTGGAGAGCTATAGCTTATTTCTTTTATACATCCTTATAGTACCATAAAACAGATTGCAGATTCCTAGCTGATACAGGATAAATTCTCGTTTTTGTGCTACATTTTGGTGCAGAGACCATTCCTAGGCAGCAAAACATTACAAAAATGTACTCAATAGATATGGGATTGAAACAGACCTTTTTAATTATTTAGGCTGTCACATGAAACGGCCAGTGGCCACTATTTAGAATGCTTTTAAATTTCATGACCAGGGGCTGTACAATGCATTAATCTCAGAACTGGGAATATAATCCCTCCTGGGCCAGTATTTGGCTGTAATACTTTAAGCAGATATCTGTAATTTTGTAATCAAAGCCAAACAAATACAAATTCTGACCCGAGGTATTCTGAAGTGGTTTCCGTTCGCAACTTCTGAAAAGAGACTTTCTGCCATAACACTCATTTTACTTTTCAGCTTGTGAAATAATCAGCAGATAAAAGGCAAACACTTTCAAAGAAAGGGGGTAAATATATGAAAGGAGTAAATATTGTATTATTAAACACAGTGTCATAGTTATTTTTTGCACATGAAGCAAAACTGGTAGAACTGGACAGAGATTCTTTGACTTTACTGTGGGGTTTCTGACTTTTACAAGCACAGTATGTGGTTTTGTGTCTGTCAGAGTTTTTAGACATATGTAGCAAGCTACTCTTTGCAATAGTGAAAAACGTGGAAATATAATCAATTTCCATCTTTAGCAATCTGGGATGAAAAATGGTAATATTGTAGCAGGTGAGTCTGAGAAGAACAGAAGAAGTGATCTTATCTCTCCATTTGACCCAAGAAGAGATCAAGTAGACCTAAACCATTCCTGGCATGTTTGTCTAACCTGTTCTTACAACCTGTCAGCAAGAAAAACACCACCAGTTGCCAGGCGAGCTATTCCAGGGCTTAACTCTTCTCACCGTCAGAAAGTTCTTTCCACTGTCTAACCTAATTGTCCCTTCCTGCAATTTAAACGTACTGTTTTTCTTCCTCTTGTCAGGGGATCTGGAGAACAGACTATTCTGTTCCTCTTTACAACAACCTTTTAATTGCTTCATGCTGCAGCCCTCTTCCCCAGGCTGTCTATGCCGTGTATTGGGTCACCTCCAGGATCTGTTCTGGAGCTGAGAATTTAGGTGTCTTCTTGAAAAACCTGCAGTTCATCTTTTAGGTAGTCCAAGTGAATTAGTCAAGCATCCAACATCTATCCACAAAATGTGGTTCCTCAACGTATACTCACCCCATTGGACCTTGCGCACTTCTTTCTTCCTCGCACTGCATCCCTCTGCCCACAGTCTACACCCATGTTGTCACTGGGAAGAAAATAATAAATATGACAGATGGCAAAGCAGACACTCTTCATATCTAGGGCAAGCAGAAAAGGTATGCCCTGTTAAATACGAAAATTTCAATCCTATAGTTAGGCCACTTGGGGGCAGGAGGAGATCTAGCCCTTGTGGCAGGGTAGCTCAGGCTACCCTGGGCTGAGGTGAGAAAGGGCATGAGAGGAAAGCAAATGTCTGTGAGAATATCCCGAGCTGCTGACAGGGATGTGGCAGGGCAGCCACAGCTGTGAGCTTCCAGGTGGAAGAGTGCAATGGACAAACTTTGTGCAGATCATGTGAGGTCAGTGGATTGGTTTGTGCCAAATCCATGGGGCAAGGACTAAGCCAGGCTTTGCTCCAAGAGCTGCAGTGCGTGGACACAGTCAGTTCACATTACCGGGATTGCACAAACGCATAAGCCAATTAGAAATTAGGAATGGAATAGGGAATTTTAAAAAGAGAGCATGGTGTGCTATGTAAATTCACAAAAAGCTGGAATAGTTGTGCACAGTGCTGCAATCACCCAAGTACAACAGCAGGACTGAAAAGAGTTCAGGCAAAGGGAGGAGTATGGATAAACTTTCTGAAGGCTTGAAGAAATGGGGACTCCCAGGTGTGGCAAAGGAATGACTGGGTGGCAGCCATGGAAAAGCTCGATCCAGCTTAAAACGATGCTGAGGAGGCCATAAAGCTTGATTGTTTAGCAAGAGCTAGAAGGAAGGCATAAAACTGGCAGGAAGCTCATTCACTTAGGATGCAGTTAAGTGGTGGAGTTCCTTGGCATAGGATGCTGTATATACCAAAATTTAAGTGGAGAAACAGAAAGTTCAAGCAAGAGAAACCTGCTGAGCTCAGAAATTCCCTAAATTATGAGCAGTTGGAGGTAAAGCAGTTTTACTAGCTGTTACTTTGTTATTATGCTCTTGTCTTGGCACTCACTTTTTGTATTTCTATTTGGGTCTAGGTGGGCTTTTTGCTCGATGCAGTACAACCATTTCAAGGTAGGAACACTATGGATGTGAGGCATTCTGGGCCAGTGACCTTTCCAAGAAGGAGATCAGAAAACAATCAGAAAGGCCATAGGGACACTGCCATGAAGTTATTGCTCCAACCTCTGGCTCTTCCTGCCGCCCATTCAACCCTTCCATCCTGCTGTCCTCACCATATCCAGCTGTGCCACCAGCAGCACACTCTGGTAACAGCTGGCATTGCTCTTTGTCCTTGCTCAGCAACAGCTGTTTGGAGGTACCCTCATTCTTTTGACTGGCAAGTTTTTGTGGTCCCTCATCTTTGTCAGAGATACTCTCAGGATTTCCCACATCCTCCTAAGGGACTCAGGATTTCCATATTGCTATATTATTTCTTGTACACAAGACTAAACCTGTGCTGTCAGGAAAATAGTTCAGGGCCTGATTTCTGGACCTGAGGGCAGATGGCACAGCATGGATCACATCCATGCATCCAACCCCTTCCTCTGTAACATAAGTTAGCTATATCCAAAGAATCTATCAGGATTTATATATTCACCTTGAACTGGGCTCAGCTGCTGTCTGGGGAAATGGTAACTGGCATAGACCAAACGTGTTTTAACAATTTAAGCACATTGACAGTCTCATTCCAGAGCTTGGGTTTTCTCTGGGGCACTACCACAGCAGCATTTTATAGTTGGAGTTGGGTTTTGGGAGAAGAAAGTACTCTAAAAGTCTAATCATGATTCAGTAGGTAGTGCCACATACTTATGAGAAACCTCCAGAAATGTCCCATTGTTGACAATTTGGTAGAAACATTCTCTGCAGATGAAAATTTTCTCCTTGACCATGGATAGTCTACAGTTCACATATGTTCTAGACAGGATCGTAGTCATGTTTAGTCTTGTACTGTAAAGCAGTCTTCTAGCAATATATTGATTTAGGTAATGCTCAGTCCATTCTTTGCTTCAGGCCTCTTTCAAGGGGGAAAAATATATGTGAAAAATTGTGCTTGCTCAGTAAGACTGCAATTATGGTTTTAGGGTTTGGTATAATATTTTTATACCTTTTCTGATCTCTATAAACAAAAATAATGGCAGCATGTAGAAACGTATTTTTAGCTTCAAGAGATGGTAAAGTGTGTGTTAGCTCATTAAATAAATAGTTAACCAATAAATTTCCAAATTTTCATTTATTTTACAATTGTACTTTGAGCAATCTTAAAAATATGATCAAAAAAAGACATGCTGAGATTTGTTTCCCAATTGTTTCATAGCAATGAATTTGACAAATGAAGTGAGTTTTAAGGAGAAAATGTTTTTAGTTTTGTTTTCAGTGCATTAATATTTTCATTATTTTT
>VZRL01006030.1:496575-532790 GCA_013397895.1 Origma solitaria
TATATATATATATATAAAACATTAATTATTGCACACAGTAAGGGTATAATGTCCAAGCTGAATCCTGCTCTTTTCAGATGCTCCACAAGTGCCTAAGTTCTTAATCATTTTAATTTCTTGTATAATGTTCTCGTTTAAGTTACTAGTCTGTCTAGAAGAAGTGTTATACACTTTAAAACATATGTAAGTGAAATGTGTTTTGATATTAAAAGGTTTCTTAGCAAAAATAAAAAAATCAGTAATAACCATTTAATGAGAAAATTTGGTCCAGGAATTTCACATGTTAGTTGTTCTTAAATCGCTACAAAAATGGGTTTGGACTGCAGCTTTTCCTTTCAATATAAGTTGGTGAGCAACCAAATTGCAATCAACATCAATAAAGAGTACAGGCTAGAACAGTAAAAAAATGTTGAAACAAAATGGTTCATGTCAGTTGAAACAGAGAGATAGATTCCCAGGTGTCTCATAAAGAAAAGGAAAATAGCCCTAATGAACAGTACAATGTATCCAACCCTCTAGTCCTTCCTGAGGCAAATCTTCCCTTGACTTCGAGCCACGTTGTTTGTGTAAAAAGTTGACCCGGGCTGCTGTGGGAGATTTTGCTTATTTCCAAACACAAACCCTTTCAATCTTCAGGAGCCCTTTAACTCTGTGTGTGTTCATGTGCCTACTCCCGGTGTCTGAGGCTTGTTGTCCATGAAGAATTCGAAGTTATTTCATTCTCAAGTTTTCTTCTGTTTTTGGAAATATTTTTTCTACCTTGTTTTAATGTGGAGTTCAAAGCAAACAGGAAAACATCCCAAAATTCAGAATCACAGCAAGTTCATATTCCACACTGGAGATCATTTTGTTCTGTGTCCTCCTGCTGGGCTGGTTTACTGGGTGGCAATGAGATGCTGGGCCTTTAGCAAATACAGACAAAGTATTTAAAGTCAACTCCTTGTCTTTAATTCCCTTTTGAAAAACTATTTTTGAAATATAGGGAAAGCATAATTTTTTATTGCTAGGCTTTAAAATATGTCTGACGATAAAAAAAGACAAAATCTAAATAAATAAAAAGCTACACAATAGGCACAGAAGAAATATCGAAAACCTCTACCTCACCTAATCCAAGCAGAAATCCAGGCACTGCCTTTCATGCTGAACTAGATGCATTGCTCAGGGATCCTTGTCAAAATGCCTTCATGACATTTAGGCACAAAACTTAGTCAGGATTCACCTGACTAAATGCAGGCTTTTTCAGTGGAAATCTCTAATCAGAGCTAGTTATTCAAATTCCCCTAATAATCTCTTTTTGTTCCCTTTATAATATCTCTTTTGTAGTAGAGAGAAAGAAGAACCTCTCAGGATTAATCTCATACTAATGCAGTTTTCTCAAATGGGTGAGATAAATCCAGCCCTCTAAGTGTCTTTTGACTCTAAAGCAATCCTGCACAGGCTACCTGAGGTTCAGATATCTGCACTGCAAACAACTAAAGTTAAATGACTTGTATCCTACATAAAGCATTTAAGTGCAGAAGAAATAATTGGACAATTTAATGTGTTAAATTGAGCAAAAATCTCTGACTAAGGAATAGCTTTTGTTTGGCTGACGCACATCTTTCTGAATTGCAGCCAATATTATTATGAAGAGAAGGAGAATTCACTACTTTCCCTTGTAGATGCTTTTTCTGACTAATCTCCCTCACTGCTGAAAAATGTGCCTGATTTCCAAACTAAACTTGTCTGGTTTTAGCCTGTATCTATTGATTTTCTTTAGGCCTTTTTGCCTGGGTTTAAATGTCCTTTAAGTGTTCAGGGGTTTTCCTAATGAATGTATGTGCATACATATTCAAGCCACCCTTAAATCTGCTATAATCTAAATAGATTGAGTATTTCCAGTGCCCCACTGTAAGGCATTTTCTCCATCCTGAAATGATTTTTAAGGTCCTTTCTGCATCCTTTCCAATTTTTCAGCTTTTTTTCCTCCATAAATATGGGCACCAGATGTGTATGCAGTATTTTAGTATCAATCTCATCAATATTACATACAGAGGCAAAATCATCACCATGCTTGTATTTGCTACTCCATTTATACAACAAAAGTTTTATATATTTTCAGATTTACATTCGGAACCTCTGTTCTGTTGGTTATCTCTAAAGATTCGTTTTAGAACTGCTGCAGAAGTTTGGCTGTAGTGCCTGGTTTGCTGAAATTGTCTCACCTGGCTAAATAAGTCAGCTAATTTTGTGTACTGTTATAAGTTCTTCAACAGTTCTTTACAGCTATCATTCAAAACTGTCTTCTTCCACTGTTTTAAGAATATTTTACATTGCATGTGGTCATGTTTCAGCCTATCCTTGAGAGCTGAGACTAGGAGTAGAAATGTACCCCATGACTGGTTACTTTAGGGAACTCTCAGTCCATCTTAACCATATGAATTTATTGTTTAATCATCTTATTCATGGTTTGACTGGGATTGATGTCCAGTAACTTGCCTAATTCAAACTTTTGGGATATTGGCTCAGCATTTGTACTTTTTTTAGTCTTTTGGAATTTCACCAGTATTTCAACATTTATTCAAGAGCAACATTAGTGATTTAGCTGACTCCTCAGGAAAATAAGGGCTCTTGGATTCAAGCTACTCAGCCTACTGATTTAAAAATATTTAACAGATTTTGCCTAAATTCTTCCTTGATAACTGAAGTACTGGAAAAATCTTGATCATCTTTATATGAAGATATTAAATGAACCTATTTTTCTACAATATTTACTGAAAATTTATCCTTCTCTATGATTGCTAACAGATTTAACATCCTTATCTAATGACAGCATTGTATCAGTTCTAGCACATTTTTATCTTTAATGAAATTTTTAAAATTATTGCTCTCTTTCATATAGACAAGAATTATTTTCCCATGCTCTTACTTTCTCGTATTAATTATTTTGTTTTGTTAATAATTTTGCATTTTTACAGCTAATTAAATCTGCCTTTTCTGTTTTCATGTTATACATTGCTTTTGTATTCACAGTTTCCACAAAATGAGTTTGGGCTTGTAGCCAAAGTTTGTTCTTTCTTGATTGTGAAATTGTGGGCGTTTAGCAATTTAATAAACTGTTCTAAAAGAATGTCCAAGTTTCATTCAAAATTCTCTACTTACATTTCAATTTCCAAGAATTTTGCTCATAACATTCCTCACCTTTTAACAATTATGCCTTTTTAAAGCAAAAATCATGGTATTAATTGGGAGTTTTCTTTGTTTACATTCTTAGAAGAGTGCAGATCATGATTGCTTGTCTCTAGGCTGCCATTATCCTTCAGTTTTGAGAGACAACTTTTTGGTCTATAAGAGTAATTCACCTGTATTGAACAACAAAAGGCTGTACCTAAAACAACAAAAACCAAAATTTTCATAGGCAACATCTTTAGATGAATAACTATGCATTTATTTCTTAAGATTCTCATGGTTTTCAGCTGTTTGAACTGAACTTCCAATATTCTTGTTCCAAGTTGGAGCTTACACATAGCAAGATGAATTATTTTGTTGGGTTGTATAATATAATTTAGAAACAATTAAAATTTTCGACTGTTTTGTCACCTTCCTTTTCACAGACCCCATCCTGAATAGATACTGCACAAACCAAACTGTTTTTTTCATTTAGCCGCTTAGATTTAGACATACAGAATAATAACAATCCTTTATGCCTGATAAAGTGATAAGCTCTCTTAAAAACAGCTAGAGCTGCAGTGAACTTTGGAAAACAAGCCTCCTAAAGCTTGTAAGTTTTAGTGCCATTTCCAGGTGGGCTCATAAGGAAAAGGGAGGCCTTAAAATGATGAAAATAGCCAAAACACACTCAAGGGTAATTCAGAAATTTGAAAGCACAGCAGCCAATACAAATGTCATGCTATAGTGAAGATACAAGCCGGAACAACAGTCTTGCATTTCACTGAAATATGAAATTTTAACTTTCAGTGGGTGTATCTTGGAGGAGACATGATGAGCAGGTCAAGTGCAGAGATAGAGGTATCCAGAGGTAGAGAGACAGAGGTAGCAAGAGTGCTAAAGAGGAAGGAAAGTATATGATTATTCACAATTCTGGCCAGATTGTGGATTTGCTATCAGTTATGGAAGAAAACAAATTTGTTAATAGAAGGCACTTGGTTTATATAAAGAAGCTGTGATTTTTCCTTCCTTTCCTCCATCTGAGAAGGAAGACGGGTGTGAGAAATTACAAAGTGCTTTTTACAGCAAGATATTCAGACATCCTTCTGTAGCTGCCAGATGACTTGTTGGGCCTGAGTCACATTTCCACCTCTTCCTGAGTGTGAATTCCTGTGGATAACCAGAATCCAGCCAGTAATTAAAACCCAAACCCCAAGAGAAGGGTGTCCCACATAGGAACTGGAGCGTAGGTGTGCCCCACTGTTCTGTGTGTGTGATATCCACTGGTAGTCCAGAAAACAAACTGAAGAGTGTGCAATCTTCTTTCTAGTTTTTTGCTGAACTTCTTGTGCAATCCTGATTCTCATAATATCTGACTGATACCCCGTCATGAATATTAGGTACTTATTCCCTTCTAAAGATCCCGGAGTTATGGGGAAAGACCTAAGGTGTGGAGGGGTGAAGCCATTATTTTAGGTCTACATAAGAAATCTGCTGTTGAACAGAATTTGAGTCTCCTGAGCCCTGATTTCTTATGTAGAAATGGTAGCACACAGGGCCAGTTTTGGCAAACATGGCAAGCTGCCCTCCTCTGCTCTGATTTTGTGACTAAACTGCACAATTAAGTCCAATACTTCCTGGATGTGGCAGGTCCCATATGCAGCTCATCCTAGGAGTTTTCTGAAGGACCACACCTCCTGTAGGGGCTTGGTAGTTCTGCAAACAGCCCTGCTCCCTGCTCAGGAGAGGAACAAAGTGCAAAGATGGTGGTTTAGATTAGTTTAATGGTACCAAAGCATGAGGCCCACAAAGCACAGGGTCTGACTCCATCCCTGTGTTCATGTGTGTATACATCTCCTCAGTAAGGTGACCCTTACAGAGCAAAAAGAGAGAAGAATGAAACATTTGAAAAAAAATGCAAAAAAATCCAACTGAGAAGAATCAGTTTCTAAAAGAAAATATTTAAGAATATGTTCTTCCTGAAAACTTTCAGTTTTCATGTACTGTGTTTTATTATGAGGTCTAGAAGAAACTGACGAGGGAGAGAAGATAAACTGCAAAATGTGTTGGAGAGCTTGGGAGGGAGGGGCACGAAAAGTCACTGCACTTTGATGTGTTTTTTATGGTTCCCTCGAAGAGATTTTTGTGTGTAAATAATGTAGCTGAGATCACCCAGAGTAAAGTAAACCTTTTCCATCAGATGCTCTGATTTCCTTCAAGAGCTGTTTGTGTATGCGTGTGCGTGTGTTCCCATATAGCTGAGAATAGTCAGTGAATTCAAACACATTGAAACAGTACTTGAGAATTAATTCTGAACCCCCCAGAGTGTTTGGTGCTTTGTAAAACAGAAAAAATCCTAACTGGTACTTCTAGGGAATTTTGTTGTGTTGTCTAAATTACAGAAATGGAGAAACCCAGCTGCTTTAGGGCCTGGAGTAAAGAAGTTCAACTTTGTTATCATCACAGTGTTATTCCCAATCTAAATCAGTTGGGGATCAGATACAAAGATGTCATGTTTAAAAGTGGTAGGTTTTACATTTGCTTCAGCATCTTACCGTGACTCGGTCAACTGTAATAAAAAAGGAAAACCACAAATATGATATTCGGAAGGGATCCTATTGCTGTTCCACTGGTCTGATTGGGCAGGGCTGTTTCAGCACACTGCCTCAGTTATATCAATTACTGCAAAACTCAGAAGGTATTTGGTATCCCTCAATGAGTGGCAAAGAAACATTGCTTCTTTGTGACCACTTCAGTCTACGAGCCACACTCTAATGATCCAGCACAAACTTTTAGGAACATTGACGGTTCTACATAGCTCTTTCCTGATCTCTGTGGAATATTTGACACCACTAAGGGTTTGGCAATAAGTAATCAAGTGGTAATTCTTTGGGAATTGTTATGTTCCCCCTGCCCAACCTATCTTTATTCTGGGAGTAAGCTGTCATTTCCATTAATGTCAGTCACAAATGTTGAGGACAGACTCGCATTTTGTATTTCATAGCTTTCCTGAGCTTCCAAAGTAATGCAGTCTATGCTTGTTTGCAACAGGGCTAAGCACTTGCTTGGATTAGTGTTGATTAGGTCTGTTGATCTGAGGTTAGACCACAATTCTTTCGCAAATGGAAATATTTTTGGTCATCTTTCCCCACCCACAAAGGGCACTTGTTAGAAGAAGGATTTTCTGGGTGGGTAGAGAACCTGTCATTCACCACTCTCCAACAGAGCTGTCCCTGTTTGCCATCACCCCTTCTTCATTCAAGTCAGTGCTGTCAGTTACATTAGTTATTTCCTGTGCACTACTTTTATCCAATAAGGGAAAACAAATAAACAAATTGGAAGCATGTTAAGCAATCTCTCTCTGTTCCCCTCAGTAAAGCATAATGGAACAATTGTGTAAATAAAACTGTCATTTTTATAGACCTCAAGCCAACACAGCTCTCAAGCACATCAGATTCTGTGGGATGTGGTTCCACATCTTTGTGGCTGCAGCCTCTCCTATTGCATGACCAACAGGATATTCAGTTCCTTGACCAGAGAAGGAGACAGTACCCAACAGCATCAGCACCTGCTCTGGGAACCAGAAACCACAATTTTCTACTCTTAGGTCAGTTGTGCTGCCTGCTTGTATTTCCATAACTTCAAAGCCCTGTTCTTGACCATGGTGTTATGCCATACAGTGGAACAGCATTTTTTCATTTTCCAATAAATTATGGTTCACAAATTCATTTGGAGTGCCAAGGGAACCTCCTCATGCAGCAATAAGGCAATCCACAACCACTGAACATCAAGACTCAATATGTCACAATTTTGACCTTGGCTCATAGTCTTTCTAAAGTGTTGGTTACAGGGCAGTTTCAATGCGAATCACACATTGGACTGAAAAGTTTGAACTTGGTGAATCAGCAGCATCAGCAAACATTTCTATGGAATGAGTAATGGATAAATTGTCACCTCCTCTAATGACTGACTAGTGTAACACCAGTGTCTTTGAAATATAATGAAAGACATTTATGGACTATTTTTGGTTGCACATGGTAGACCCTTTTGAAAATGCTCTTTCCCTCAGACTCAAACAGTATCCTTTGAATAAGTTTTAAAAGTACAAGCTATACTGACTTTATTATGGAAACACTTATAGTGTGCAGCTGGATGCTTGTGGTGAAAAAACACTAACTGCTTTGGCACGTGCTAGGTGGATTGGGAGCTGTGAGATATATTATCCAATTAAACATTTACATCTGGTCAACTGACATCCAGCAGTGCTATAGTTGAGCTAATAAACAAGGTATTATCTTTATACTTGTCATTCACTGCTATTAACAATAATGAATGAATTAATTGCTCCTGATTAGCCAACTTGTGATTGGCAATGAAGGTAAAAATCAGAACATAAATGGTTACCATGTAATTTCATACTTAGTTTTGTATTATCATTTGGCTGAATGCTATGTACCAATTTAAAACAGCTGGTCCAAGTGAGCTAAACTAGTTTAATATCCGGGATATATCACCAAGGGGATTATTTATTAAATTATAGGAAGTGATCTTAGATTTCAATAGTGGTTTATTATTCAAAATTGTTTTACCTTACAACAAATTGTAGTTTTTGACCTCAGAGTTTGTATCTTTCATTTTAATATTGTGGTAGTTTATTGGAATCATAAATATTAAGATATAAAAGTTTATTATCCCAAAATTTCAACAGAGACTCATTGGGAACTATTATTCCCAAATGCTTTTTTGATGACAGTAAAATGTACTGTAAGTTAAGTGAAAACTTTTATTCAACAGTTCAGCTACAATGCTGTTTCTCTGTTACATAAAAAAGACCACACCATTTAATTAGAAGCAAACTGCATCATTCCATCTTCATGTAAGGTAAGATTTGCTGCCATTTTTAAAATAGTAGGCCCATATTCTTGCTTCCTACCAGGTTATCACCATCAGTTCTGATGTAATTGCTCCTGATTTCCACTGTTTTCAGTGAGATCAGTAACAAATTCCAATCTTGTTGAGTTACAAGGAGAAAATACGGTTTCTGGTTTCCTCAAAAATTTGCATAACTTTTTTGCTGCATATGTCTTCAGAAAGATAAGAAGGTAAGGAAAAATGCAGAGCTGAATGAGCAGACTGGCAAACTAGAAGGAGTGATTTTGTCTAAAGCTGAGTAATCTCTTGTGGGCCTCATCGTTCCTGCAGCCAGTCCCATATTTCGATGTTCACTCTTGGAGACCAGCTGTCCCGTACTCATTTACTTTGTGCTGAGTAGATTGCAGAATAATTTCTTAGTGAATCAGAGTGAAAAATATTCCATACATTAAGCTTAAGTCTTGCCTGTCTGCTCTGTGACTTGTTAGTCTTCCTGCATGAGGATTCACCTGACTGGCTGGAGATGTCTATAATGTAAGTTTTTTTTCTTTCTCAAGAATTCACTCTAAACTCCCCTTCCATCAATGAGAAAAACAGACATTTTGGGATATGAGTCAGCTCACACTCATTTAATATAGGCCAGAGGAATTGTGTTCCAAAACTGCTGTCTTATTTTAATGGGTGATGAAGGCAATCTCTTGTGACCTGCACGCGTACAGTTATCTAAAATGTTGGCATTAAAACTGTGTAAGCTGTACCTCACTGCAAGACCATATTCTATCCATTGGGTGAAAAGACTGCAAACAACCTCCTTTCTCAGCGTCAGGATATGATCTCAAGACTGAAAGTGATTCAGCAATTTAGTGGAGAATTTAATCGAATATGATCGGCTCGGCCAAGTTAATCTCTTCCCATAAGATAGGGCATCCTCTCTGTGTGATGCTGCTCCACACTGTGTAGAGGCATAGAGTGCTGAGCAATAAAAAATAACTCATGACACTGTGGGACACTGCTCAGTTGGCTCCCACTGGGAATATTTATTCATCAGCAGTCCTATTGCAAAATGCAGCCTATACCATTTGGTGATTTGCAGATGCCATATTCCAGCAAGGAAATAACATGAGTATCCTATAGACAATAAGGCTGGATTGTGATCTCCTCTGCACTGAAATAATGGGCAATATTAAGATGTCCAGTTCTGGAGACAGTTCTAGTACTAACTGTAAAAAAATAGGTATAGTGATTTGTAGTGTCCATTTTGTCACACAGTGTGATGAGTGATACAGCTGCACACAAAATTATGATTTCTTCTCTACCTTCCTTTAACATCCTTGGTGAGGAGATGCCAAGAAGTAGGCATGTCTCCATACTTACTCTTTTGCAAGTGAAATTTCTCTTGCTTTGAGTAAGCATAGCTTTGAGTAGGCCTTTCTTACTCTGTGTACAAAACATTTCCACTGAGCTTTATGTATGCTGAAACTATGATTTTGATGTCTTTCTGGTAAGGGCAGACTGAAGGTTTGACTTATCTTTTTAGCCAAGTACCACAGCAATAACTGATATTAATAAGGACAAAAAGTTGGGAGTGATTGTGCTTTTTATCTGTGAAGCTGCACAGAGCAGAGCAAGTGGAACAACTCCTTTGCTTATATTTTTAAAAGGTCAGATTCCAGGCCTGTTATTCATAGTTTATACTACTGAATAGAATCTTCTTCTGTATGAAATCTGAGCAATATTCACATATAACATGGGATGCTAGCCGGGGCCCAAACCCCCTTCTGTCCATAGCCTCTTCCACTTGAAATTATTTGTGCTTTATACTTGGGCTGTCTGGAACTATCCAACTAATAGTGGGAATTTGTTTCCATGTGTAAAACACCTAACTATGCAAGAATTAAAAGGCTGGACATCTTTTAGTACCTACATTTAAGTCCAAAAACTGGCTTGGAACAGGCAGATTCTGCAGTTGTTCACCAGGAAATCATCAGTGAGCACTCCAGGTCATGGCAGAAAGAAAAATTATGGGAAATATTACCTTAGGTGTGTGCAGTAACACTTCAGAAGCAACAGTGCTTAGGAGGACATTGTCATTTTCCTTACAGCTTTATGGCTAGAGAAGGACAAAATGAATGCACTAATTCTGGTGTCTGTCTTCTACAAGTCTGTCATGAAAACATATCCTCTGTATGAATTTAGCTAAGAATTGGTGGGTTTTTAACAAATATGAAACTTCTGACGTTTATTGCTTGCTTTGGTAATATTTTATAAGCATGTTTTCCTTTCTTTTATCCTCATGGTAACCCTCATAAAATATTCCTATTTCTACCTGTCCCTATCTTCTGATTCCTCAACCTGTGATTCATTGTGTGGGAGATCTGCTGGGAATATTGGGTCAGGTTTTCTTCTTCTTTAAGCCAGGATGACTTGCACTGCTACTGAATGTACTATTAGCACATATGGCAAAAACACCTGCTCCAAATTCTGAAGTTCTCTGTAACATCTCTGGCTTACACTTTGAACTGCTTTTCAACTAATCCCTTCCTTTAAAGAGGTATGGAAGAAGACGACTGTCGTTCTTTGATGTTTTTAAACAGTACCAGCTAGTTTTTTTCTGTCAATTACAGGAGCAGGTTTTTTTGTAGTGGATCCATAGCTTTGAAATACTTTGGGCATGGCTTTGTAGTAAATTTGAGCTCTGAATGTGCATTTCAATCACCAAACTATTAAATGTAATTGATCTTTATTGTTACATTTTTCGTTTTCTCATGATTTTCATAATGTTTTAATTACAAGCCTGATGTATATTGTTACCACAATATGAGTAAAGATGAGGATATTAGAAGAAACAGCAGAACAGAACATACAATAAATGTGAGGCTATGTGGAAAATTATCAGAATACGTTTTTCATTAGATAAATGGCAATTATACTTTTATGCATGAACATGTATAAATGGCATTAAGAACTTCAAAAGATACTATTTCTGACAGCCAGCACTGCAAACTCAAACTGAAACATGGGAGACAAGCTTTGTTTTAGTCTTCACCCTTTCATCATAAAAACTAATAAAAAATTTCCACAATCAGGATAGAGCAGGCATCTTCAATGACACTCAAAGCATAGGGGAATCCATCTTGTTGCCCACATATATTCCTTTTCTTTCTGCTGCTGACAACAACTCTGATCTGAAGATACAGCTGAGGCTTGATATGTCACATATCAGCTTTGCATTGCAATTTTTCTGACAGCTTTTAAAGGTGAGAGTTTCCACCCAAACCCAAGAAAGTAAATCACCAAGATTTTGGTCTCGCTGTTTGTTTCAGAATAGTCAAAGTGTTCAGAACTGTATGTAAAGGAAGGCAAAGATGTGACTATAATTTTTCAATCCTCTCTCATTTTGAAGAGTTATTAAAATTGCAAAAAGCATCCAGTTTTTCTTATGCATTGTATTTAGAAATTCACATGGAGTTAAACACCATACATACTGTAATGACTGAAAAAACCCCTAATGCTACACAATCTAATAAGTAGAAGAAAACCATCTACCCAGGTATTCCCAGAATATTGGGGTGTAGATGGCTTTCACGGGATGAAACATCACAGAAAAAGATTGGTATGGAATCTGGCAGTTTTCTTCAAGTAAACAATTATCAAAGCATTGGGCAGAGGGTTTGACCAAATCATTGTGGAAACAGATGACATAAAACATCTTAATATAAAAAGTGAGAGTTATACCCGCTTTTCTTCTGTATACCTTCTCCAAAGAGGAATGCAGTGTGATGAGCACATTGGCTGCAAGTCTGTGGGGAAAGTGTCATTTTGACCACTGTCAAATTGTGGAGCAGGGCAAAAAGCAGGAGCTCGCGCTGTATAAATAACCAGCTGAGATCTGAAACAGATTCACAGCCATCGAAGAGCAGCCACAGATGGAATCACATCTCACATGCTTGCCAGTGTAAGAAAGGGGAGCCTGGTAATTTTATGCAGCTTTCCCATCCTCCCCACTACTTGGCTTCCAAGACGTAATGAGCTCTTTTTTCTTGTCAAGTATGCAATTGCCTCCTTTGCAAAGGACATGAAATAAAGCATTGCTATGTTGTTTGAACTTAAAGCAGTAAAAAGATAGTAAACTTCACAATAACTAAGGTTGGGTATTCTGGCCTTGATTCAACACTGCACTTAAATATGTGTTCAAGATCATCCCCATTAAGCAGAGCACTTAAGCACATTCTTAATTTTTAACATATGTATAAGTGCTTTTCCGAGTAACGATACATTTAAGCACATGCTTGTGTGTCATACTGGATTGGGGCTAAAATCAGCACATATTAGTTCTTTCCAACAAATCAAAGCATCTGTTTCAAAAATAACAATGGGTACTTCATAGCAAACAGCTGTCTTCATCTACAAAGTGTTTCAACCCAAGGCATGTCTTGATGTGCATAATAAGAGAAATACTTTTTAAGATGGACTCAAGTTTTCAGGAAAGGTATTCATCCTTTTTAAAGATGAAAGATGAAATGTGTCTGTAATTTTTTTGGTTTTTGTAGTAAGAATAAGAATATATGGACCCCAGTGCAGGCATAGGAGAAAAAAGAAAAATGTCACAGTTTGGATTTCATGTCACTTCAGTGCTGTATTTAGAACAGATAGAATTTCAGTTTGCTAAAACATTTCCAAAGCTATGGCTATTTTCATTTTTCCATGGGCAAAGGTTTACATATTTTTAGTGTTAATTCACTTTAATAAATAGGCACTCTTTATAAAGCTGTACAATAGGGAAAATAATAATTGTAATGCAAATCATCTCGGGATTAGGGACTAATAATGTAACACTACTCATCCCAGAGTATCCCTAAACACTGGAATGACTTTATAAAAAGATATCAGTCCTGAATCACTCACTCTTTCCCTTTTGGGGTAAACCACAGTAATGATTTATCAAGGCATAGTATTACATTTAAGAACAGAAGGAGAAGGATATTTTCTTTGACTACAACAAAAGAGAGAATTTTACATACTGTAGACAGAATAATTACCCAAATTGGAATCGGCCAGGGCAGAGGAAAAAAAAATGGAGGAGGTGAACAGAAGGTCAAAATGAAGAGATGGGGGACTCCTAGAGAGCCATTTGTCACCTAAAGGGGAGAGGAGGAGGGGAGAGAGAAGCAGAGAAGAATTATGATTCTCTGTGGAAATCAAAGCAAAAGTATGCATTCCTGCCTTCAAAATTGTTGTTTGGTAATACAAGGTTGTGGGGAGCTTGACAGAGAGCCAGAAATAAGTTTCTTTTACCCAGAGAGACAAGACAGATATATCTGGGAAAGAGGCTTGGGAGCCCTGTAACATGCTGAACTCAAGCCAAATATTATTGGAAAGGACCTGGGAGAAAAGAGAAACTCCAGGCACGGCACTGGCTTTCTTTGTTGGAAAGATCAGAGATTTTCTGTGCGATTTGAGATGTTATTATATATATGAGTGTGCATGTGTGTGTGTTGGGGGGTGTTATTTTGCTTTTACAGGAGCAGCACTTTAGCAAAAATGAGCTCATCTGAGCCTTTGGCTATCGCCAGACTTTGGGGTCAGCAAACATTTCTCTGTAAGCAGTTCAGGACATGTATTTGTTTGGCATCACAGCCCACGATGGCATCACGGTGTTGATTGAAGACTGCAGCTGCTACTGAACTCTCCACAACAATGTACATTTGGAAGTCTTTTGCGTCCACCCAACAGGGCATTGCAGAGCAAAGATCATTCTGTTGGATTATAAAGGTCACAGCTATACTGTTAGAAGATTAAACAGAAGGATCTCTTTGGGCAGAAAGACCTGAGTTTGTGTCGACTAAGGTAGATTCATCAATTAAAAGGTCAATAACAATTATTCTGTGGATTCATTGTTATTGCACAAAACTAAAAAAGTAGAGATGGAAGATCTAAATGTTCTGCACATTGCATATCTTGCAATCATGGCTATGTAGATCATATTTGAGTCCCTGTTTATTGAAGATGAATAATTTATCACTCTAAGTAGAGTAGGAATTTAGAAATCTAAGTTTTGCAAATTCTTCCATTCCAAAATATGCTTTCATTTTAATCCATTTGAAAGCAGCCATAACAAAAATGGTTTGAGCCAGTTGAAATGTTGTGTTTTGATAACAGAGAGATATTTTGCTTCAACCTTTTTTATTACATCAGATAACATTCATTTAATAATGAAAAAATCATTTAAAATGAAACATTCCTTTCTGCTTGTTATCCAAATTCTTCTTAACTATTTTCCCCCCTCTAAATATAAATGAACCAGCCACATATGGCCAAATATGAATTAAGAGTTTAGTGGAACTTCACATTCGGTCACAAAAATGGGTCTTTGTTATGAGAAAAAAAGAATACCCTTTTTACTTAGCATGAGGAAACCTTGACAGAGGGAAAGTAAAGCCTCCTAGGACTGTGAGGTATCTGTACAAGCCTGTGGGCAGGAGTACTGGAAAAGCTTGAACTTAAATTCTCTACCATTAGAATTATCTTACTTCCTTACCTGAGAAGGACATTTAAAAGAAAAAAAAATCCACAAGTTTTCTAGACTGTTTTAGCCTGAAGCATATGTAATATACAAACACATAATAGATACTCTGGTTATTGTCACCTACTTCTAATTTTCATCACAGGGCTATGCAACTCTGGTTTTTGTGGCTTCTTTGCTCCTTTACTTGTATTCTCTGTCATTTTGCATGCTACTAATCCCATGTGAACCCTTTGACTTCCACTATGGCAATGTGTGTACTTATAATTTGAGTGATTATTCTTTCAGCTGTTTGACTCCAACTGATGTTTCTGAATAAAGGGCTGCTCTCACACCTACCAGCTTTGTTGAAATTCCTCCTAACATCCAGCATAGCTTCATAAATAACTATACCTATCTATCTTACACTTAAAATGCAGAAAGTGTATCTTTCACTTAAGAAACAAAGAGGCCACTGGGTTGGACAGGCAGGTTATAAAAATGTTTTATATTATTTCAGTGAAGATATCCCCTTAATCCTGTTATCTTCAAACTAAAGGCATATTTTTAAAGTTACAGCTACTCTGACTAAATAATTTTGTAAGTGTCCTATAGATGTGTATTAAGAAGCTTGATGTGCTCAATCTGCATAATTGTGCATCATGGCATGATGTATCCCAGGAACCTGTGTGAGTTTCATTCCCAACCTGTTTCTGGCATTCTTTTCTCCCTGAGAAAAGGAATGTAAATTAGTCAGCCTCCGAGGAATAAATTTTTTTCAGAGACTGAAAGGAATTTCTCTTGCCAAGTGGTTTCTCTGCCACTCCTGCTGTTCGTAGGAGATCCTACAAAAAAGAACACTTTGCTCATGGTGATCAAATGTCCAGTGCCAAACATTCCTTATCAGAATGACAGCTAAGAGCATACATCCCATACAGTCATTCATACTTACTATCCTGACTTTTGACAGGTTTATTTATGACATATTTTTTTTTAAAGTGCATCAGCTAGAACTTAATTTTTGCTGTGTTAACATTAAACTGGAGGTTTAGAATCATGCTTGCATTACACACACAGCAATGATGTGGTGACAGGGAGAAAGCCAGACATGTTGAATTTGTACCAAGACTTGTACAGCCAAACTTTGCTGTTCCCTGAAGCTGCATTAACTCTAACACAAATTCACTGGACTGTAGTTACATCTTTTCTAGTTATGTCTGTACTGGTAACTTAATAGTGCTAGAATTTTGTCTCTGGATTTGTGGCCAACTTGCACAGCCTTGCTAATCCATGCTGTAAAAATATCCTATCATTGAAAGCAGTGTGGTTATGTGCTGGGCTTTTTTTTTTTTTTCTTTTCCTGTAGTGACCAAGAAAATCTAGTTCTTGCACCTTGGCCTGGGCCCTACCAGGCTTTGATTTGTCCCTATAGTCATAATCTCAGAGTCCACATGAACTTTGCTCTTCAATCTGTACTGACCCATAAGAACAATTGCAGCCTGGCCATTAGCATTCCCAGGTAATCCAGGCATCTTTCTACATCATGAATTTAGTCACATAATAGTGAAACTGCTACAGTTTCAGCAGAGTTCTGTCTGTAATGTGTTAGTTGCTGTATGTTCGTGACAATTAATAGTCTCTGTATTAACACAAAATTGACATGGAAATGGCTAAAAAGGGAAGAGAGTAAAAGAGTAGGGTAGGAAACATGCCATGTTTTAGCTAAAATTTTCAGACAATATTAACAAGATGCTGTTTGTCTAAATGCTGCTTCATGGCAATGTTAATAATGAAAATAATAAATATCTTCAGTTGGTTGTTTGTTCTACAGAAACTTTCTTATGAGTGACACACAGAAGTTGGGTTTGGACAAAAATATGAGGCAGTGCTGGAGGGAGCGCTTGTTGACAGAAGAAAGCAGAAACTCACCTCTTCCTAAGCCAGTGGCAGAGAGGTTGCAGAAGATTACAGCGAGAAAGACTTCAACATAGTCCTGCTAGGGTGTTAAGGGGAAAAAAAAAAAAAGATATCCTGCCTTACTTATACCTACTGACCTCTTTGTAGAGGTCTTTTTACCTAATGGTGGTTTCTTCTCAATCAGCAAAGACTGGATGCACAACACCTGTAAGCTGGTGCTCCACTGAATTAAGTTGAAGAATTTCTCATAGGCTGGTGCACAGTTATGTTAGCTGGAGTTCTGGTATATTTTAGGAACCTTGCCAAGCTCATCACAGGCACAGCACAGGATTAGTTCTTAAATGTGCCCCTGTGATGCCTTAGCCCATGGATTCTTAAGCTTAACTTCTTCTGAAACTAAGAAGAAAAAATCCCATGTAAAAGGTCCCACAAGTTTTATATGGGCAAAATGAGACCTGACAAGTTTCTTTCTTTTTTCTCAACAGCCATGAACACCAGCATTCAACAGGTTCCTAGTGCACATTTTTCAGTTATGTGTCCTTACTTTCTTGGACTTGTTTGTGTCTCTGGATCCTGCCTGTTTTGCTCCATATGAGAGGTCAAACTTCACTGATTAAGCCATGGGCTTCCAGTCAGTCATAATCAAGGCATCAGGCTTGTAGGAAGACCCATTTTAAGCAAGAGCTAGATAATCTGTAAATAATGAGAGAAACAAGTGAACCCCTTCTTAAGGGTTCAACCAATCAACAGGAAGATTCACTGGTGTTTTACTGAGGTGCACAGCAGACTTTTGGAAAAGGCTGAAAACTCCTGACTTATGAAGACAAACCCTGAAATAGGCTGGAAAGCAGAATGCCCAGGTATTTCCTCAGTGAATTCTTCAGCAGATGTACAGATGGTATTTTGACACAATCTGAACCATAAGACTTGGAAGCAAACTTGGCACTGCTGTGTAAAAAAGGAAATCTCCCTTTTTATGTTTGCCTAAAGTTTCACAGTGATATATGGATAATAAGTATTATGAGTAAAAAATATTTTTACAAATTATTAATACAACTCTGGATAGGAGTTTTGTGCCTACACTTCTTTGGCTTTGACATTGATATCAAAGCAGACGAAAGAAAACTAATGAGAAATTATAAGGATTATATGAGATAAAGATATATAAAGACATTTTTAAGAAGACCTTAAAGATCCAATTCTGATCTAAAAGCTTGGGGTTTAATCACTCAATTAATAATCTAGGTAACAGTTTTGGTTTTTTACCCCATAAACTGTCATTCATTGCAGACAGGACTCCTTCTTAAGATATTTAAAATGAGTCATCTGTGCCTAAATCAGACATACAGTTCATCTGACAAGTCTTGGATACCTTTATTATGTTCTTAGTGTTACACCATTTAAATAATAATATAATAAAAGGTGTAATTATAGATAAAATTTTAAAGTTTCATGGGTTTTGCACTTTCATTGGTTGGTGCTTCTCAAAGTATTCACAAACAGAAGATCAAGAAATTTTAGAGCATTAGTTCTATACTAACAAGTAAATTATGTACTTGCAAGGGAGAAGTGGCAACTGAAATTCTTTACTTCTTGTGCCTGCATTGTGAAATTTGTATCTTTATAATTTCTTTAAACTCTCATTAATTTAGGAAATCCAAATAATTTTTTAAAAAATTGCAAAAAAAATCTTCCCACCTTGAAAAAGTCAGGACTTAAAGCAAAATTCAATAAACTACAGAAATAACTTCTCATTTTCCCTGATGGGTAACAACAGCAACCTGTTGTAACAGTCAGGATATCAAGGTTCTACGCATTAGTTCCTACAAATGCAGGCTCTGAGATGTCTAAGATAGCTAAGTAAATAGCTGAGTGAGAATAGAAGGGAAAACAAAAGCACACAAATCTGTTTATTTCAGAAGGAATGTGGTTTTTTCTTTTTCCCTGTATGGCTCATTCCAGAAGTGGAAATATTTGAACTAAGTCATGCTAGTAATGATCATAGCTCTAGCGTCTTTTCTGCAATTTATTATAAATTCTTTTTGGGAAAGGAAAAGTTTTGTGTATTTTTAAAAGTCAAAACATGGCTTTAAATATTCATATTTTCTGAAAGAAAGCATATTGCTTTTCTATTGAGTCATGCTATGGGAATAGAACCCAGACCATGCTGCTGGGATTCCTACAAGAACTTTCAGTTGCTTGTGCATATTGTATAATCTGAGAATCAAGGGACTCAGCTGCAGTTAATTTTCATTTTCTGTTTGTATATAAATGCTTTTAGTACTTAAACTAAATTCAGATCAATTAAACTAATGTTGTTTGACATAATATTCCTTGTTCCAAAATCAATATCCCTTCATTTGACAGACTTATTCTTGAATTCAGGATGTTTATTATTCTTAAAGCTTACCTATAGACCTGGTTTTTGTCTTTGATGATGTAAACCAGTTCTTCCTTATGTATCATGAGCCAGAGTATAATGGGGTTCAAATTTCTCTGGTAAATATCTTTAATTGTAAGATCATGTCTGTTAACCTCTTGCCGTAGTGCTAACTTCCTATCCTTTCCTTTTGTCTTTGCTATTATTTCTTTGAGACCATATTCTCCTGAGGAAGATTCATTTTTTTTTATAGTACTCTGCTACTGAGGACATCTTTTGTCTGAGATTATGATATTTGATGATGAATGGTCCTCCACATTATTTCAGAGGATGAAGTCTTCCAATTTCATTTCAATGAACAGATTCCATAAAAGTCCATTGTCAAAAAATCTTTCTCCAGACTGAGTTTGGTATCATTTATGTCGCTGCCTAGAGAGGAAGGAGGAAGGAAGGGGAGCTACAGGGGAGCACTAACTCTGTCAGTGTTTATTGTCCAGCACTGAGGAGGGTGCAAAGTGCTGATTCCCTGAATTTCACAGTGATCCAGGGCTGAAGTGAGTCATGGAGTCAAGGCAATACTTGCCCTCTACTGCTTGTTCCACAAACCTGTTGATAGATGGGAAAGTTCTTGTAGGGAAATTCTGTACCATCCAGGCTGGCACTTTCTTGTTCTCCCACAAATAAGGCATGAATCACAATTTGCACCTCAGCTGTGAATTTCTTCAAATATAACTATAGTAATGTCTGCAAGAGCTCCTGAACAATGTCTGGCTAAGGACTGAATGGAGTCCTTACTATTTGGTCCACCAGGAGTATTTTCCTTAAGCTTTAGTTTTGGGAAGACGGAGCAAGGCTCATGCCCTTCAGATCCTCTTTACCCTCCCACTGCAGTACTTATAAATCTTGTGATTTTGTTTTGTCTGGCCCTTGTCCAAAAATAGACCTGTCGAATGAAAGGCAGCTTTGGGATCATTTATCAATGTAACAGTGGGAATAGTGGGTTGAACAGTAGTTTTGTGCTGTTACCAAGTGAAACCACCATGAGCAGTTACCTAATTGGAATAATATGGCACATGTTCCCATAATTGCTCTCCTTTGATAACTTTACTTAGGTCATGTTTTCTTAGTTAATTATCATTAGAAAAATATCTAATGAAGGTAACAAGGACTAAGGGTTGCAAAAAAATGTCTATAGGCTGCAGTGTGACATTTTCAGACACAAATATTTTCTTTACATTAATGGTAATAGAAATGATATAACTTGGCATCAACTGCAAATGTAATCAACAGCTATGGTTCTCAGGTATTTATTATGACTGAAGGTCAGAGTGGAAGAGGAATTATTAATGAAACTTAAGGCAAACTGTCTCCGTTATGCTGCTGGAGGCCAGAGTGCTGACCTTGTCCTCTGCAGCTCCCCAGGCCTCCAGACACAGATGAGAAATGAAATCCTACTGCTTCAGGTGGATCCTCTCAGACAGTCAGCCCTTGAGAACAAAATGAATGAAATAGGTGTTGTTACATGCTTAGAACAAGAATGAAGAGAGCACGGCTGCTGATAAATTATATCATACTTCTGGGAAATGTGAGGGAACATTACTGTTCTGGGCAACACATTCAGAAAAAACCCCAAACATTTCACTCTTCCACACTGTATTCTGTGGAGAAGCATTCAGGTTTTCTGACAGAGAATCCTCTCTATGAGTTTTTGTACTGTTTTTCTTGAGTAAAAATCTATAATTTAACCTAAAAGGTCTTTAAAAGTGTATTTTAACCTGAAAGATACACTGATGAACTTATTAGTATGCATTAGGCTGGTATCTCTCCTCTTATCTCAGGTGCCCAATAGTTAGAGGTCTAAGTCTGACCTGCAGACCTCAGACTCACTTTATAGTCAGAAGAAAAAAGTGGGCATTCCCAGATTGCAATCCATCTTAGTTGAGCTGAGTACACAAGACAGGTCAGATGAATTGTGGCCTGGATTTGCTTCCACTGAGTATAACAGGAAGCCAGGGTAGCTAGCAGAGGTTTAGATGTTGAACTTTCGGATGTCTACATTAAGGCAGATGAATTGCACCCTGAAGTTACACACACTAATAAATTAAAGAGTAGAAAGGAACATGCCCTGCCACTTTGCTGCCACGCAAGCAAGTTTAGGTGGCACCTGGCTGCTTTTGACCCAGAGGTGCTACTGCTGTTCCAACCAGTTCTGGAGAGAGCTGGGGCCAGAGATTGGTGTGGACAGTTTGGATGTGCCTGCTCAGGGTCTGAGGACACAAGGATTCCACGCAATGGATGCAAACCTTCCCATGCTGGTCAGCTGCAGTGCCAGAGCACAGCTGTGAATGCATTTAATTTTATATTATGGACACAGGCTTAGCAGCTACAGGAATCAACTCCTATCAAATTTATTTTGCCAGCTCCAGAAGTCACACTTCCTACAGATTTCAGTGAAATCACTCTCTAGAGAGACATAGGGCTCCAGCTTCCAAGGGCCTCCAGAAGACATAGCTATCTCTTTTCATAAAGTAGGCAACACTAATCTTACTGATAGAAAATAACAAAGATGTGAGCAACTGTGTGACAACATCTAACTGAAACATTATGTTTTAAGGCTGTGATTCTGTTCCCACTGACTTCAAAGCTACAGGATCAGGCTTGAAATGTTTCTGAGGTTTTTTTTTCAGGAATGATAATGGCCAGAAGTGGAGTTATTTTTGTTCTTTATGAGAAACAATAAATAAGAGACCATACTTGGTTTTCACTGGAAATTTTGAAATAATCAGTTCACTTCAGGGAGGGGGAAAAAAAAAAAAAAAAAGAAGCCCTCTGCACTGAATTATTTTTTTCCACTATGGCCATGAACACTTTCAAAGAAGCCTGACTTAGGACAGCCAATGCAGGATAAAGCCAAGCTACTAAAACATCTTTCCTTTTCTTAGACATTTGGGGCCTGTACTCTCTTTGTATATTTTGTCACTGGGAAAGAAAACAGCTGTGTTCTTGAAATCCCTGTTTCTCTTTCTTGGTAGGTCAGTTCTCTTTCATGCATTGTGTTTGGCTCTGCTAGTATCCGTGAGAGAACCTGTTTTTTGATTAATAACATTTTTTGGTTTTTTTCCTTTAAACTTGCTTATTGGCTGGGTGGTTTTCATTAACCAAGCCGGTAACTAGAATCAATTACACTAACTAAACAAAGCAGAGTGTAAAACTGTAGACAGATGAAGATAACAATAAGAACTAAAGACCATCACATACAAAAACGCTTCAGCAGAAATAACTAAAACAAACCTATGCCACAATTTTTTTTGCTTTATAAATTATGTGAAAAATGAATATACAATTCTATGTTGCTGCAAGTTACCAGCCTATAGACAGAGTGTGACCTTCTAATCACTCTCCTCTAGGCACAGGCATTACATCAGATTTTCACCACCTAGTTATTCATCAGTACAGAGCATGGCATCCTAGCTGAAACACTAAAAGCCCAGCTGAAATCCAGGGACATCCATGACTCTCACCTCATCTACTTGCACTTCACAGAAGACAACCAGGTTGTCGGGCAAGAATTATTCTCAATAAACCTGTGCTGATTTTGCAAGTTACCGCTTGCCCTTTGCATACCCATGGATTCCAAGAAGATTTGCTTGATGATCTTCTTACGGACCAAAGTGAGACTCAGCAATTTGTAGTCCTTGGATCATCCGTTTACACTTAGCTTTAAAAATATGCACAGTATTTACTTCTTATAATCTTTGGGGTCCTTCGCTTATCTTCATGGCATTTCAGAGATGATAGAGAGTGATCTTGCTTTGACATTGTCACTCACTTTCAGACAAAGCCTATATAGTCCCAAGGCATTCACAGGGATTGAATTCTTTACCAGAGTCCCTGACTTGATCCTCATTCACTGCGTGTAAGCCTCGTGCCTTCCTGTTACCACAGAACCCTGGGAAATTCTCCTGGTGAGGACTGAGACAAAGAAGGCGTTGATCAATCTCAGCTTTATCCATATCTGCTGTCACTAAGCCACCTGCCTCATTTAGCAACAGTGCCATATTTGGCTTTCATTCAGCCTTTTCCTATTAAAGGTTCAACTCTTAGCGCGCTTTGGCTTACCTGACACCATTGCTACATTCCTGGGCAGCTTTGGAAATTTCCCTTTGTGGCACATCCATCCCTGCTTCCATGTTGCCCATCCAGATGTCAGGCAGATTAATGTTTCCCATTAGATCTGGGGTTTGTGATCTAAAGTCTTGTTTTACTTAGAAATGATGGAATTTCACAAAACAACTTCTAATGGAAAGGGTTTGCCAAGAAATTTCATTACTGAAGCCACAGCTAGCATGGATATTTAATTATGGTCGTAATAGCTATGGAAATTACTTATTTATTCTAGCATTTTTGATGGAGCTAAAACCACATCAGGTACAGGAATTTTTCAAGATAATTATGAGTAATTTTTACTACAAAGAACTCAGGAATGTTTTCTATTTTTTTGATGGCTCATTCTTAAATATCAACAGTTTTGGTTGGAACAAATGGCAGGGTTTTGTTTAGATTCGTTGCTAGAGACCAGATTGCAGTGTTCACTGTCACAGTGACTAGCTGAAATGAAAAGGTCGTGTTTCACTTAGGTCAACATGATTCTCTGAAAAGTATCATAGGACTCAATATTAGTAAATTCTCAATACAGTTAAGAACAAAACTACAATTTCCCCTTCTTTCACTGGAAGGAAAAAAAAAATATAAAAGACATAAGTAGGATGTGCTTCACAGAGCAATCTGTCTCAGCAACATTATGGTCCTTTTCTCCAGAAACCAATAGAAATGTTCTGAATTTAACCAGTATTTGAATCCTGTCATACTTTTCAAGAGCTTTTTAAGAATGTGAAAACACTATAACCCATCCGAGTCAAAACTTGGGTTATTGAAGGTCTACATAAAAACTGGAAATTATTTAGAACAAACTGTTCAGAGTTCTAAAACCATGACCTTTCCCTGATTGCCAGAAACAGAAAATAATATGACATTTTGAGCTTCATGAAATATGATATCTTTTTTTTCTTTTGCAAATGTAAGAGGGACTCTCACAACAGAAATAGAGTTATGGCCTCTGTGCAATTTTGGGTAGAATCATTGTATTTGTTATTACTGGGACATGTTTAATGCTTTTACTGTAATTGAAATAGGAAGAGACTTACAACAAAATTCATGAACGTTCTAAAGTGCCATTTAAATGTTGCCTACCTGCCAGGGTTTTCCATCTTCTAAGATTTCAGCATTATATTTTCTAATTATCTTCATACTTATATGTATGTTTCTAGGCACACCTAAATTGGTTTAAGTCCTAAAAACCTCTTAATTGACGCTTATACCATTTGGAGTTTTATAGTTCAAGTATTCTCTGTCTTCTCTGGCACAAAAGAAGATTTTTTCCCTTTTTTTTACCATTCAGTCCTATCTTTCTCTGCAGGATTAAACCTGGTTTTAGTCTGGGTGCTTTCTTTGATGGTGCCACAGCACTGTACAGGAATATTGACCAGTAGGCAGTATGGATCCAGCCATTATGCTCCTGAAGTAAAAGAAATGAGATGTGTGAACACACACCTTGTTGTGCCATGCCTCAAGGCCAAACCTGAGTTTCTAGCAGGACTTCCTCACTAGTATGGACATGCTTTCTTTCCTTGTCCAAACAAATACTTACTTATTCTTTGGGAGATGGAAGCTACACATGTCATAGCAATTTATAGCTAACAACAGGGAAATATTTTAGGAGACAAGAGACCTGAATCCAGAGTGCCAGAACAAGAAAAGAAAAGTTCCCTCCCTGCATAGCATCTAACCTGGGTGGTACAGTACTGGTACATTCAGTCTGCCCAAGGAAAAGTAAGTGTGGACACCATTCTTCGACAACTTGGAGAAATCTAGGCCCCAATAGTCCTAGAAGTGTTTTGTGAGACAGAGTGAGTTAAATTGTCGGAGCTCAAGGCATATTTTGCATCTGCCCCTTCCAGATGACAGTCATGACCTTCCCTCCCACTTCCTGGCCTCGGTGATCTGGATTTTGACTGCTGTTCTTATGTGTTTAACACTCCCATTTTGACATTTAGAGAAGTCCTTGAACCCAGGGCAGGGCTGTGCTCCCTACAAAGAGTCATGGGTAGTTGCAGGGATTCCCAAAGAATCCTTTTAGCACCCAGAGGGATGGTAAAATAAGAGGAATCATCAGAACAGCGAAGATAGTAACTGCTCTAGTAAAAAACCAAGCCTTTCTGTTTAACCCAGTCTTCGTCAATCCCTCCTTTAGCTTTTGTTACTCTAGTCATTCAAATAAGAAAAACTAAAATTGGAATAAACTCATTTAAATTTCTAGACATTGAGAGATCTACCTATCTCTTTTCTTACATAACATTTCATCTCACAACTCCTTTGCCAAGCTAGACTTGTCCACACTTTGGAAAACTCTGTCTCCAGTCCTTTTCTTCAGTCCCTAAAGGGACAGCTCATGACAATAATATTTTCCGGTTCTTCCACTCTGATACTGATATTCTGGACAAGCCAAATTTCTGGTCCAAAGGGAGACAAAATGAAACATTCCAAAATAATTATTCTTCACCAATGTGTCAACAAAAAGCACTCTGAGCTGTAGTGTATAGAACACACGCTTCAGCACACTATTTCTGTCCATCTCTGTTCAGGAAACCTGTTAACAACATGCTTAGATGATGTCCTGTCTTGGGATTCTTTTCTACAACAGGCTCTTAGGTATTTTGTCTCTGGTGGGTTTTTAAAAATAGCTTCAAAATACTATCATAAACTACGGCTGCCGTGTCAATAGAACACTTTCTCTATAAGGAATTGCATCCAAAGTGAACCCATCTATATCTATTTAGAGAATAGATATATCTATCTATATCTATATCTATATCTATATCATCTATATCTATATCTATATCTATATCTATATCTATATCTATATCTATATCTATATCTATATCTATATCTATATCTATATCTATATTTAAATTTAGTAAGGGCCTTTCTTGTTTTCATCCATTCTAAATTTGCTTGTAAGTGTATTAACATCACACTCCTCATTTGTACTAGAAAAATATCTGCTTTGTCTGCAGTGCTTAGCATTCACACCAAGGTGAAGGACATACAAAAGAGTGGCACCACAGTTTTAAATATGATGTCAAAATTGGCAATTGCATGAAATTTCCAAACACTAAAGGGACTCTGTCAGGTCAAATTAGGTCCCAGATTTTGTTTTGATAAAGAAAAGCCTGTAAAAGTCTTAAAAATGAAACATTATCATGATTATTTGTTCAACATTCCAAGGGGATTTTTTTTCCTTTTTTTCCCTCCCTTTTGTTTTAAACAAGCACTGACCTACAGTATTCATAATGCAAACATCACACTTGCGCTGATCACTGCTGGCCCATGAGAACCTAAACCTCTGAAATGAGTTTAAAGACATTGTAAAGCTTAACACAACGAGACTGGTTTTGCTCTCAGAGTTAAGTAACTTAAGGGTAAATTAAGGAGTAATTTAAGGGTAAATAAACAATATAAAAGGTAAGGCAGGGATATTCTCACATATAAAAGATAAACGAAATAGATTTATTAAAGCCTGTTTTGAGTAGTATGGATTTGTTCTTTTGTTTTGTAATGGCAAGTGATCTGTGTTGAAGAACATTCAATCCAATAAAAAACCTGCAAACACTATATTTGTGTTACAAAAATAATCTGCTTAAAAATAATATTTTTTTCCAAGATAGCTAATCTAAACAAAATTATCTCAGGTTATAATAAATTCCAAACTAAAAGTATGTCAGTGATTTACAGCTGCAAAATGTAAATTTCACACATTCAGACAGGTCGTGAAATCTTCATGTCGGGGGGTTTACAGCAAATGTTTTATAATAACTATTCTGCTCTATTAATGAGGATTTTATGGAAATATGCTCTTTTTAGACTGAGGGGGAAAATAAATTATTTGGACCTATACATCTGCCTGTAAGCCTGAACATTCTCAAAAAAAGATTAGTATTTGGTTCCTTTTTTTTCATAGAAACTTGAAGAATGACGAAAACTCTGCACTTAAAACATCAAACTTATGAACTTGGATAAGTTTGGGGATTTTTTAGCAATGTTGTAATTATCAGAAATAGGTCTTTCATACTTTTTAATGATTTTCATAGAACTTCTAAAAATAATGCTTTGTTAATGTCAATAATAAAAAATATAGTAGTTCTTTAGATGTGTAAATAGGAATATGTACAGATATCCTTGAAAAAGCAATATATAGGGCATTTTAAATGGTGGTAATTATCCATGGTAATTATATAGTTCATATCTCTGTACTTGAACTGACTTCCACCATTTATTTTTGGTCTTATCTCTGGGTTTGGTCTTCTGAATGACCTTAGATTTTATAATTTCTGTGTTACTAATCTTAATTGTGAAATGGGTAGTATATTAAATCTGGAATACAATTCCTTGTCTGGAGATAGAAATAAAGGAGGTTTTAATATGTAACACTTACTAGTATTAGCATTAGTATTTTATGTGGGCCCAAGACTCAGAAATCCTATAATAATTTACTAAATGTAGCTGATTATTTCTTTTGTGGCTGGAAGAGATTTTTGCTTTATCTAAGGTACTGAGACAATACTCCCTTACTCTCTTCATTTTACTGATGTAGAATGTAAGCTCTTTTATGAAAGTATTTTTTCTCACTGCATATTTACACATTCCTTAAAAACTACTCTAAATACATACATACAGAAATGTTTCATGTGAACTACATGAGGTCAGATTCATAAAGGTTCTTCCCAAAGAGTTTCTGATGAAGAGTCCCTCTCCAGCGTCCCTGTAGGCACCCTTCAGATACTGGAAGGCTGCCGCCAGGTAGTGTAGAAGCAGACTTAAAGATGTTTCAAAAAGAAATGGAGACAGATTACAGTTATTATCCTTTGTCCTGCTTTAGTAAACTAGAATAATTAAAAAGTAGTTTTTTATTACACAAAACAGTTTCATTTCAAGAAATAGAGGCATCTACATGTTTGCATTATACGGACAGCAAAGCTACTAATATGGTTGCTCTGATAGTAAACCAGCATGAAAAATGACACCTGTACCTCAGAAGTCTGAAGAAAAATGCACTGATATTATTGCTTTTAATGAGAGACAAGCAGGGGAAAAATCTCTTTTATTAACGTTTTAACAATGCTATCTTTGAATTCTCAGTTTGCCTACATGGTCTTGCATTAGCTTGACTCTAAGTTCCCAGTTTAAAAATTAATAACAAAACTTCCTTAAACAGACTCGGAATTTATCCAGGGATTCAGAAGCTGTTTGTTTCATTTGAATCACATTAAAAGCAGTTTTCATTTATAGCCTACCTACTGGTTCCAATCAGTTCAAAACGCTGGAGAAAAATAGGGGGAAATGATTGCCAAGAAGACATTTGCTCTGAATTCCCCAAGCTCTTCAGTGAAAGGGTCATTTATATTTTTGTCCCTGCTCCCACATGTAGCACAGTTCATAGGTTCTCTCTTTCAGGAGCAGACTGGCAGAGAGTAACTCTTTGCCCTTGGGTTTCCATGTGTCCAGAGAAGCAGAGATTTAGCCCAGATTAACCTCTCAGGTCTCTCTGATGGGTTACTCCCTGGCAGTCTCTCGTGTGGCCTTGGCACACATATTTTTCTGCTTGCAGGACCAAGCCAAGCAAATTTTAATGCCTAAATTAAACTCAGAAACTTCAAAGTCTTTTCCAACCCTAACGATTTTATGATACTATGACTGCAGGAGTTCTTCCTGATCCAGTGTCTATCCTCAATCACCTGTGATATGTAAAAAGGGAATTTAAGTAGACTGGCACAACATGCAGAGACTTTTGGTATCATGTCCAGAGGATGGACTTGACACATTACCAGTATAAAGGTAACCTTTGATACCTCCAGCACCTGTGATGTACAAAATCTAGGCTTGTTTGGGTCCTGTTCCTAAGCAGATTCATTAAAATGGAATTCCTCTTTGTCATGCTGTCCATAGTGACTGTAGGCAATGTGAAGCAATGCAAATATGTTCTAACCCTCCCAACTTCTGCCTGTGTATGTACAGGTCAGGCTAAAATCTGGGTTTCATTAAGTTGAATGCAATCTAAGTCTTGAGCAGATGGGAAGAAACACCTTGACCTTTTTCTTCACAAGAAAGCAGACACCAATATTATTTTAAAACCAATGAGGATACAGGACTTTTATAAAACAGTAATATTTCTACATCATTGTCCTGACCACCTTAGAGCCATTAATTTCCCATGTTTCTAATGCATATTTTTCCTCACTGTTAAACTGCAGGGACTTCTCACATAGCCCATGTTACTCAAACAGTTCAGGCTTAATCCAGCCTTATTTGCTATCTTTCAATCATTAAACGCTCTCACTATCTTTGTTCCTCTTCTACCTATTTTTCCAATCATGTGGTGTAAAATTCTGGAAGAGCTCAATGGCTTTTCTAGAAGACTAGGAGTTCTGAGCTTTGAGTCAATGCTTTAGTGGGATTGATTTTGCCATTTCAGCCTCTCAAAATAAAAGAATGCTAATAAGGAATGAATCTGAAGTATGACAGGTGCATATTTAAAGACTTGTGAAACCACTTAAACAAAACAGAAGCATTTTAGCCACAGTAGTGTATTTGAAGCAAGTTTTATATGTAGGGGTAAAACTTTTAAAACTTACTGGTTAATAAATTCATTGCATCTAACAGAAACCTTTAGGTTTGATAGACACTTGTTACTTTCAGGAGTGACAGAACCTCTCTCCAAGCAGCAAGTTCCTACTGCAGCCCTGTGTTGACTTGATTTTAGGGAGTCTTTACCCATGTGGCAAAATCAGAACTTTGAAAGGAAAAATCCTCTGCAAACATCTTTCATGAATTTAATTTCTACCAGTGTATCAACACTGCAGCAATCTCTGTTTAAAGAAAGACATAGAAAAACTTTATTTTCCTGTAGATCATAGCACCCATCCTTTTGGGAAAAATAAAAAGATTGCTGACATTTGCTGCATTTTGCTTAATATTTATTTGTTTGTTTCGGTTGGTTAGTTGGTGGGAATATGGCACCTTTGCTGCAGCTCACTGCCTTGTGGGTTTCAGTTATCTGAAGGGCTTACATTCTCACAAAGCTTTCTGTACATAGCAATTTGTCATCAATTGAGGAGCATTAAAGAGAGATCCGTTACAAGACAGTCTGCTGCTTATATTTACTCTGTCTACATCAACACTTCTTCCTACCTTAGTGAAATCACAGTCTAGCGCATGAGTTATTTGTAACAAGTTTACTGATATTAAGAGTTGATTGAATACAAACCACAGGTTGGAGCCTTTTTATCTTCAATATTTGCCCTTTTCTTGTTGTCACGAATTACCCATTGATTTCAAGGGCACAAACATTTCTCGAGGGTGAGAGTTAATCTCATTTTCATGCTTGTTTACACACTCTGTTCAGTCCAAAAAGACAGTTGCACTTTTCACCTTGGTCTACAGTAGTCGTGCAAACAAATGCCTCAAACCTGAGCAGCACCCTTTTGTGTCCACCTTGTTTGCTTACTTCATGCTTCTGCTCACTGTTCCTGTCTTGGTTATAGATTCATTTTAGAGCTAAGACTCCGAGATCAAAGGGTCTGAAAGTACGCTGAGAAAACTCTAGAGAGCAAAGGGCTGGACTGACCTTTGTGCACGTCCTGCAGTTTCCAAACTCTGTTTTCTGATACTCACATTTTTGTGTGCATATATATACATATATGTGTGCGTGTTTACCTTTGTATGCCTATAGTAAATAGTGAGTACCACAATGTTCTTCAGTGCATCTAATTAGGAGACTAATTCAAGTGTTATCCACGTGTATTTCATAGTAAAAGAAAGTTGGAGAGGGAAAATAAAGATTCTACCCGGGCCTGAATCCATTACAAAATATTTTATATATGCAACTGGCAAATCAAAAAAGACAAGATAATATTAATGATTGTCCCAGACAAAGAACAGTGGCCCTTTTTGGCTTGACTGCTAACTCAGCACACATAATTATGCTGACAGGTCCCTTAATTTCACTAACATGTGGCTGAGGACTTTCATATTTTATTTTTAGGAAGAAGCTCATAAGGCAGTCTGACATTAAGAGACTTCACAGGTTCCAGGAGCACAGAAGGAGCACATAGTTGTTAATATGTTGCTAATGTTGTTAAAACACGCATGTTTCTATATGTATGTTTCTATGATGGCTTTTGAAAATTTTGTATTTAAATATTTTTTTCCCCAGGAAACAAGTTGGCAGATGATGTCTTGTCGATCTACAGATTTCATCATCAGAGAGAACAAAACTATATTAATAGTGCTACAACATTTTTCTTGTCTGGTGTCTAAATGTTCATAGCAATATCTCAAGGAAGAGCATTGCCAATACACAGTAACCTATCAAGAAGGCAGGTAAGACAGCAGACACATGGGCCTCTGTCTTCTCAGAAAAAGGGTATTTATCAAAGAGTCAGCATCAACTCTGAGCTCAAGACTCCACAAAAGCCAGACAATATGAGGAGACTTGAAAGGATCTCTTAACCTAACATAGCTGGTGTGAAATTGGATGGAGCAATGGCATACTATGCAAGCAGTTGAAAAGCAATTATGCCTACTCTCTGATACGTGGCTCTCCATCACCACAACAGATTCTTGGAAGATCACCACAAAGTGTCCATAGTTTTTCAGTCTTTCTCAGAATTTCAAACCCAAAGGTGCCAGTAAAAATGCAGACAGATCCTGATGTGCTGAATATTTGACAGTGGTATGGTTTGCTCTCAAGTCAAACCTATTCCCACCAGTTTAATTTCTACCTGTGTGCCTTTGTTTCCTTGCATGAGGAATCCATTGTGTGTCCAGAAATGGCCTTGGCAGCGTGGCATGTCCGAGCACACACTGGACAGAGACTCAATAGCTTAGGTCACATGCACACCTTTGGGGCTGACATCACATTGCTATTATCCTGAGCTCTGGTGTGCCTTGTTGCTTGACAGATTTGGCTTATCTGGCAAATTTGGCAGCCAGCCTCTAATACAAGAAAATACAGCACCAATGAGGGCAACACAAGGTTTGAGAACACCTGAGAAATGGTAGGAGGAATGGGAAAATGTGCTTCTCTTCATGTGTCTTTTTGCATTTGTCAGTGAAGGACTGACAATTTCTAAGGAGCCAAATTTGATACTTAGTCCTTACTGGTGAGACACTGTATGGAACTTCTGTGCGATGTGGAGAAGCTTTCCACGCAAGGGCTTTGCCTTGCTGATGTAATAACATGAAAACACAAAGAAATGAGAGAGCATTTTGTGCTACCTCTGCCACTCAGCTTTTGAATAGACATCCTTCACTGGGGCACACTCACAGCTGTGTTACATTTCAGGTTGTTCTATGTCATGAGGCACCAGGGTGTAGGTTTTCCTGGTGGCTTCAAAGGGTGCACTGTGCCTTGTGACACCTGGGGCTTGTTAGGCTTTTCCTTTGGGCGTTCCAGATGGAGCACTTCAGTGGTACTTTGGCATATGCTCTGAGGCCAAGACTGGTGTGCCTACAACAGCAATTTACATCAGGTCAGGAACAGGCTTCTGAAGTTGATCATCCAGTTAACCCCTCCAACTGCTTCTTGGATTGCATCATGGAGTGGTCTTGAATCACAGGAAGTCAATGTTTTTGGGTCAACATAAACCAAAAGGTGTTTTTTGGCATTGGACCTAACCCACAGCAAGTGATAATGGGCTGAAATTTACAGTATTAAACCAGAGCTAGTTGAAAACCAAGCTCCTGAAGTGT
Organism: Origma solitaria; assembly: GCA_013397895.1. NCBI lineage: Eukaryota > Metazoa > Chordata > Aves > Passeriformes > Acanthizidae > Origma > Origma solitaria. Next base: position 529,260 of record VZRL01006030.1, read on the forward strand.
GTACAAAGGGGTTATTGCATCCTCAACTCTAACAACTTTAAAGGTATGCTGCCATCAAACCTTGCTAATGTGAATGTAGCTTGTGTAGAAAGTTGGGAATTTGAACTTAAGAGTGCTGCTGGAGGCAGATCATAATGGTTGATATTTCAGAAGACAAGGTAAGAAATCATCATTTGAGCTTTCCCACACACCGAGAAAGGTTCCTTTATACCCTCATTAAAAATACCAAGTGCTGCAACTATCCCATGTTGATTTTTGTGGTGATTGTTACTACAGCAGTGTAATACTTCAGTAAGAACGCAGTGAATCAATTGCGCAGAGTGGTGCACGTGCACTGAATGACAAGATTTAATCCCTTTAGCTTCTAGTCTGAGTGTAAAGCCTTTGTTGATCTATGCCTTGAAGCATGAGAGTTTATTTTGTTTCCATACTTTATTTCTACCAGCGACATTTGTGCCGTGTTATTGCAGCGTATTGTTCATTCTTTTGGAGAATGTACTTGATGTTATGGTTCATTCATAATGCCTCTGTTCGAGTGACGACTTGCTTGAGTGCTAACATGATAAAGCACGCTCTGTCAGTCTTAAGATCTTTACATCAGCTTTTGGTGGCATGTCTAATTAAAAAAAAATTAAAAAAAATCAAGTGAATAAGATGCATGAATTCATTCCTTCTATGTTGTTATACCAAAAGCTAAAGGTGAAGAATCATCAATGGATACAAGTCTGAATATATCTAACACAATCTTTGTGCTGTGATGTCTTTTTGAGATGGTAAATAATTATGAAATGTTAGTTCACATGAAGAAAATGTCTGTGTCACTCACAAGTTCCAAACCCACTAAGTTTTGCATGATTACTATCGCAGATCTTGGAATCCAGACTAACTTTCACGATCTTTCAATTAGGCCTAAGTGGGGAGTCTCATAAATTCTGAGCCCTTCTGAAATCTTGTTATGTTCCAACAATTGCTATCCGAATCCCACCTACTAAGCGATGATAGAACCAGGCTTCAAGTTCCTAGCAGCTACTTAGGTCTCTTGATTTCTATTACAGATCTGTGGAGCTGATTTTGCCTTTTTACTCATTAATCTGTCTATAGCTTGGGAGACCTCTCTTCATGGTGATGCAAAAATTTAGTGAAGAAGACCTGAGAGATACTGAAGTCTTCTGCATGGAACAATCATGTGGGACCCAGGAGAACACTTTAAAATTTACTGACTGATTTTAAACAGGTCCCTCGGCTGCCTGACCTCCTTCACTTTTTCTATCCTCTTTCTCTCATTCTCCCTGTTTCTTTTTCCCTTCCATCCATTATCACTGTCCTTGCTGTCAGCAGTGCTTAGAATTTGCTGTTGACTGATTTATAATTTCTTCACCACAGAAAGGTAGTATAGACTACAAATGGTAGCTCTCCCCATGTTTTAACCCTCACTTTTTTTCCTCAATGAAAATCTCAGATGTCTCAGGATTCAGATTTGTACCTCCCCCACAACAGAACCAAGCAATTCCCTAAATGTTTTTTGTAGGTCTGGCTTTATGCTTCAGTCTTATGAACTAATTGGGATTATTTAAGGGTATTTGATTAGGTATAAAATATAATCCTCTTCCTACTGGCAGCTACTATCCACAGGTAATAATGTAAAGTCTATAAAGAATAAAACATTTCAGGGAGAAAAAAGAGGGTGATAACAAGAGTATCTTCATGCTTAGCTTTTCAGGTAACTGTTACTCTACATATCAGGTTTTCAGGTAGATCTGATATTGCAGTACCTCTGAAAACTTCTCTTGTATGTAATATAAATAAATGCTGGTATCTTCTATGACAGGAATTTTATTTTCTCAATATTGCAATAAGAAAGGAAGCCAGCTGAAGGCACTCATAAATAAAATGGGTGCTTCCAGTTCTTTTGAATAGGAATGTTATTCAGGAATGATGGCAACCTGAAAATTATTATTTTTATGCTCATACCATTAGACTCACAAAAGCATAAGTATTTTTGCCTTCTTTAAATCATGAGTAGTATTTGCTGTGTGTTATATCTCTGGTTTCTTTGAGTTAGGGCACTCCTGTTCATGTAACTTAGCTGAAGAATTTGGGAAATGGGTATATAATACCAATAAGTGTTTTGGGTGTTAGAAGAAAAAAGAAGAGTACTTGAAAGCAAATTATGGCAACATGGTGTATGGGGAAAGCTGTTGTTGAAAACAAGTTTATCTCAAAAAAGTAGAATGGAACTGAATGAGTCCTTATAGATAACATTTTAGTCAGTGTGAGTTCAGTCATTAGAACTAAGCCCAGAAAAACCAAGACAAGATTTTAATATATGCTGCAAAATGCCATCTGTATTAATAAAAGTATAATGAGGAGGCAGAAAAGAAACACAATAGAAATGTCTTTTATTATTATTATGTTTTACTTATGTTATTCCATGGTAAATATTTTTCAGTGACATTGTTGCAGTTTGCTTTGAGAACTTTTAGACATGCTTGACCTATAATATGCACACTATAAAATTAATTTAATGTTTTACTACATTTGCCTTTGAACATGGGTCCTCTTCATTTTTTATGGTTAAGTGAAATGTGGAATGCTAAATTCCACAGTTGGCAGCTGTATGCTCTAGTAGTTACTCATTTCTACACCACAGATTTTGTTTCAAAGGAATCATTCCTGAGCTGGATTGTATCCATTTTTCTGGGTGTAGTTCTACCCCCCAGATTTGAGAAGACAATCTTATTCTTGATGATTCCTTAAGAGTACCAGAAACTTCAACTTAATGTATGGAAAACTAATTTTGTGAATTTTATAGACAGACTTTGTATAGATATGTATAAAATCTTGCATTGTTTTTCTCAATATATGGACTTTCAATTTGTCTCCCAAAAAAAACCCCAAACAAACCCTCTCCCCAACAAACCCCAATAGTTTTCTTTATGCTATAAATTTTTCCTGAAATTTTATCTTTTATTGAAATGAAAACAAGGTTTTATTGACAGCAGAAAAAACCCCCCAAATTTATTCTAGATTATAAGAATATTCAAAATCTTTCATAGCAGCAGAGACTGTATGTCATGGTTTGACCCTGGCTAAATGTCAGGCACCTACGATGTGTGCTCTCTCTACTCTCTCCTGCCACAGCCGTGCAGAGGAGAAGAAAAAAAACTAACACAAACACACTGGACTCATGAGTTGAGATAAGGAGTTGATGGGGAAATGCACTGAAGAAAATGACAAAACGGACTCCAAAGTTAAAGTTGCAAAGTAATTTATTAACCTTACAAAGCTGGAGGATAAATGAGAGGTAAAAATAAGCTCTTAAGACACCGTTTCTTCACTCACCCTCCTTCCCTCTTAAGGCACCACTTCTCAGCTCACCCCCTCCCTCCTTCCAACTAACCAACAACTCCGGGGCAGGGGCAGGGTGTGGGGTTTTTTTCCTCTTAGTCAGACCATCACCACAATTCTGCTACAAACACTGCTTCTCTACTCACCCCTCTCCCTATTAAGACACCATTTCTCAGCTCACCC
>VZRL01006030.1:533080-556724 GCA_013397895.1 Origma solitaria
TTCTCTGCATCCCCTGGACTCCATGGACTGCAGGGGGACCACCTGCTCCCCCATGGTCTTCACCACAGCCAGCAGAGGGTTTTCAGCTCCAGCGCCTGGAGCACCTCCTCCCCCACCTTCTCCACTGACCTTGGTGCCTCCATGTTGTTCCCCTCACATATTTTTACCTCCTCCTCCTCCTCCTCTGGCTAAAAAGAAGTGCGTGCTCACATTGTTTTGATGTCTTCTTAAATATGTTTTCACAGAGGCATAACTAACATCTCTGATTTGCCCAAATTTGGCCAGCAGCATGTCCATCATCTTCAGAGCCATCAGAGATTGGCTCTGCTGGACATCGTGAGAAACTTCCAGAACCTTCACACAGGACACACAGGAGCCATCTTTGTACCCCACCCTACTCACTAGCAAAGACTGGGCCGAGCAAAACCAACACATTGTAGTAGAGACAGAAGCTGCAGTAACCTGTGAGTAAAGTCTGCCCTCAAAATCTAAAAAGAAACATTTTTGTAAGATAACTAGTCAATAAACATCACACCAAATCATGTATCTTTGATACTGCACAGTTAATAAGTTAAGTGGTGGTTCCTATTAAACAGTTTTTCTGGACTGGAAATCCCAATTAAGTTTAATGACAGAAACAAAAGCAGTTAATAAAAAATATCTAAACCCATAATTATTTTATTTTATTTTATTTTATTTTATTTTATTTTATTTTATTTTATTTTATTTATACTTAAAAAAATTATTTTCTGTGGTACAAAGAAAATTGCATAAACTTTTAGTTACTGTCTGTAAAATTTGCAGATTTTCATTCCAGTGGATCCAATCTCTTCCTGGTGATTGTACCAAGCTGTAATTATGTAATCTGTTTCACCCAGGGAGAAGGAATTGAATAGAGAGATAGAAGTCTTCAACATGCTGAGTAATGGGTGTTGCTGTCAAAGATTATAATAATGAAATATGATAATTGTAAAAATTGTCTGTCATAATGTAAGTAAATCATGGAATGCAAGATGTCAAATATGTTGAAAATAATTTTGAGCAAGATCATCACACAAAACTTCAGTCATTCAGATCAATCAGACTATGGCACAATTAAATTTACTTCCCATGGTGGAAAGAAGCATAAAACAAGAAGGGCCCCGCCTTTTGGTGCTTCTTTCTGAAATGGCACAGTATGGAGTGCAGTTCAGTTTTGACCTTGAAAAATTAGTGTATTTTAAAGAGTTCTTTTTGCCCCCAGTAGGCTTTAAAGGAAGCCCGTTAATTCGACATTCTGCAGAGAGAAGTTAGTGCTAGTCTCTCACATGTTGCAAAGGCAAATAGCTGCTGTCCTGTGGTAAATATTTTGGTTTTTTGAGAGGTGTTTATATGTTTCTTATGTTACTGTTGGTTTAGCTGGTAAATATTTCAATTGCTGTTATCTTTTTTTTTTTTTCTTCCTGTTTTAATTCCTGCAGAAATGGTTCATTCTTATGTATTCTAAACCCTTCAGCCCTCACTGAAGGAATAACTCCTCTTCAGCTGGGGGCTATTTATTTAAACAAGAACTATTTTAAAAAGTAAAATTTGCAGAGTAGTCTCTGGCATTCTTCCACAAAGATATATTTTATTTTATAGATGGTCTCATTTATGCTGGACTTTTGAAATAGCAGCTCTTTTCCTGTAGAAGACAAAACTGAAGGCCTCTCTTGCTCCAGCCTAGAGAAATGGCGTCATCTCTATTTCCTTCTCCTGCCCATGAACTTCTGTTTCTAGTAACAAATTTTTCAAAATGAAGAAAAGTGATTGCTGTTTTAGAACCTGTGTTTATCCTTCTGTCTTTTCTCTGTAAAGCACCACTGTTTATCTTAGCTGTATTGTGTTTTCAGAGAAGAACAACAGCTAGACATTTCAGAGATTGGTATCGTGCTGATAAATTGCCACAGACCGAGGAAAAGCTGCAGTAGAGCCATCATTTCTGTCTCACTCGGCAAGGAACCTACATAGAAACCACTCTGGCACTAGGACAAAATTCATGGCTAACACTAAGAAAACATAACATTTCCACCTCATTCAAGAGCATTCTCTTGGCCTCTGCTCTGCTGTCATTTGCTCACAGCATAACACCAATTTTCATGCACTTTAAGTAAGAGCTGAGTGCCACAGCTGTCTGCTGTAAAAGTAGTGGTGTTGGTATCCAGCCATCACACTACCTGCGCACACGTCAGCTTATATAAAACTGGAGTAAGGAGTTGACAGCTAATGCATGTCACTTTGACAGGTCTGCAGTAGAAACAGTTAAACTTTTGAAAGGGACAAAATGCTTTTTTGCTGCTAATAGTTTGGTCCTGCCAAACTTAATATATTTTGGCTGCTCCATGCTCTTCTGTTACCACAACCCTGAGGAAGTATTCTCCTATGCTAGTAGTGCAAATTGCATTTGTTCCCATTTGATTTACCTTGTTACATCAATAGATCATTAACTACTTAACCTTGTATACATTATTTTTCTAGATTCAAAATGATGTCTGCTTCTTTGACAGACAGTGTGGTTTAATCAAAGAGTTAAACAAAAAAATGACCACCTTCATACCTATTAAAACAACTTACTGCATCTTTCACTTTTTCAGCCTTTTACCTCTTTTGTCTTTTTGGCTTGTAAATTTTTCTGAGCTGGACTGTTTTGTAGCATATCAATGCACAGAATTTAGCACAGAGGGATCTCAAAGCTCAGTTATCATTCCCTGAATTCTATGAATTAGAAAAAACAAGCACTAGTATGACTCTACTACCCAGAGGATCTGAAGAGATGTTGTTTAATAAGTTTTACCTGCAACCAGAGGTTTGTTGCACATTTGAGGAAGCACCCATAAAGTTTTAAGCATAATCACAAAATCCTTTATAAAAACTTAATCTATGTACTTATCATGTTAATAAATCTTGCTTGTCCTCTCAGAGTTTACAAGTTCTTCTTTATAATGAGAAATCTCTTAGTTTGTTCACAATAATCTAAATATTCTTCACCTCTAAAGTCCCCACCCTACTGTAGGACCAGTAACACTGATTAAAAGTAAGTGAGGAAATGCCTTGGGAGAAGTACACTTTGGCGACCTTGTAGGAAGTGTGTATACGAAATGACACCAGAATCATGTGTTTGACATAAATTGTACAAGCCGTATATGCCTTTATCCCAAAAGACATCTGCAAGGCAAGGAGCCTGCTTGTGCCAGTGCAATGAAAGTCTGCCTTTGCTGTAATTACACAGCAATATAAATATTCCAATCTGTCTGGATGGGAATGAGCAGAGTAGGAAGGATGAAGTCCATGTAGGAGGGAGTCAGGAACCAGTCTTCATTTTCAGTACTGTTTCTACCTACTGTGACACCTCTTATCACCTTTCTGATGCCCTTATTTCTTCATTAGTTGCTGATTGCTTTGCCCTTTTTGATGGTCAACTCTGTGTAATGAAGACGTCCTCTCATTGGTTTAAGATCACTATGGGAATTCAGGAACTTCATGTAAAATAGACAGAAAAAAAAAGGGACAAATAGTCACAGCAATACCTTAGGCAACAGAAACCCCTTTCCTGCAGTTGGTTTGCTTCTTATATCCACCGAAGTGAGAAGCCAAAGCTTCAGGGCACAAGTGTATAAATATTGTGCAGGAAATTGTGTCGTCATTCCTTCCTCCACAATAACAATGTGTTAGTCTGGGACCAGCTCTTTGCCAGGCGTTTGTCTGGGGTTTTCCAGTAGCAGCAGCTAGGCCTAAGGCTTGTTCTTTGGCAGGGTGTCCTGATGCTCTTTGGCACTACCCTGTTGCTGGTTGGGTAGGCTTCTGTGCAATAGAAATAAGCTTAGAGTTAGCCAGAAGCTGAGGATCTGGCTTGCCTTTATTTCTTTCTGACATTTTCTCTGGTTGGAACATATAATGCAACACTATATTGAGGCTGGATTTCTGATGTGGGCCTTGCATTGCGAGGGTCCATTTTCTGTGGGTGGCTTGAAGGCACTGCTTGGTTTTGAAGGGTAGAAAGTTGGAGTAGAGCAATGGAGTCAATATGTGGCACTGTCTCAGGTCTAGAGAAAGGGATGGGTGCTATTCAGAGAGGTGAAATGATCAGATCTGAGCCCACACTACAGCTGACTTCCATTTTTATTAAAAACACATCATTACAAGTATTGATGTTATTCCTTACCTGTCAGGGGCGTTTAGTGGTTGCATCCATTAATCCTGGTCATGGGGTCAGGTATCCTGCTGTCCTCCTTCCTTTTCCTAATCTTCATCTATGTGATGAGGCTTTATAAAGCAAAACCAAGGCATAGCACGGGCAATTGTGAGGTTCAGATTGCTCCTGGGGGTTTACAGAGCTCCTGCTTTCCACTTAGCCTGGAGCTTGGGATCTTTCAGTGTGGGAAGGGAAAAGCTTTATTTGTTCAGTGTCCTTGCTCAACCCCTACCACTCTGTTTGCCTATGGACATGACATTCCACTAATAATTCTATTTAAATCCTTCATATAGAAGAAGAAATTAAGCCACAGAAGAATGTCTTTGCCTATGGTAACATGGGCAGTCTATAAAACTGCTAGAAATTCCCAGCTGAATGCAGCTATGCTGAAGAGACAGCATAAGAAGAAGAAGAAACTTTGATTTGTGTTTTTCTCATTCTTCTTCTCCTCAAAGTTTATCCATAACAGCAAGAAAATCTTCTGAAACATGTTTTAAAGCTGACAGAAAAAAACCAATATTTACTGCATAACAGCAGCAACATTGCATTTGGAAAATACATCTAATAAAACTGAGATCTACTGCTGTTTAAAAATGCGCAGGTCAGAGAAATTGACCTTGCCTTGATGAATTCTCCTTAAAGTGTTTGTAGCTCAAAAGACTTCGAGGCAGATTGCTTATTTATTGGTTTTCTATGCATGTGTGTATTTTCCATGCAGAAACAGAAAATATATGTGTCTGGCACTTAGATACACATACACTAATTCATACATGTACAAGCATGTTAGAATTAGAAACAAAACATGCTAGATGCCTTTCTTTTCAGGAAAAATCAAAGGGCTTATATAAAAAACATTCTCTTTCATTGCAAGGAATTTTATTGCTTTGTATAGGTGAGGGACAAAATCAAAACTGTAATTCTCTGATACTTTTTTATTCTGGTTTAGCATGGAAAAGTTACCACAGAGATCTCATTTAAAATCACATAATTCAATCTGCCCATGATTGCAGGAGACTGGTGTCAGGATAATTTTCTTCAGTTGATAACCCTTTCACCTTTAAATTCTTTTTTTACTTCAGGCTGTCATGTCTTCTAGAAGTGAATGCATTTAACCTACTAATGCCAGATCAGTTTTAAACTCCTAGAAAAAAAAAGTAAGCCCCCCACACTTTGCTGCATTCTGCATGTAATTTTCCAGTTAGAGGGGTGCTTATAGGACAGAAAACAAAAACTGAAGGCTCTTTCAGAAGTAGCAATAATTTATATTCATCTTGAAAAGAAGTATGCATTTCTTTTGCTATTCAAAACTGAATCCCTCTTAAGGTGCTTAGCCAACAGTTACAAATCTTACTGGTTGTTTTAAGAGCCAAAGGAAAGTCAGCTCTCCTGATCTAAATCCCCACAGCACTGTGATACGAATTTGTCAACACTGCATACCAGGTTCAGGTAAATCAGTTCTCAAACAGGTTCTCTTAGGTGTCAGTATTGGATATGGATGTTTTGAAGGTTTTGCATTTGGGGACAGTTCTTTGAAATCCAATAACAAAAGATGGTTTTTGATTTACACCTGAAACTTGTTCGCAGATGCAGTTTGTGGAATATGCCTGGTGATACTGAGCTGGTGCATAAGGTGGTGATTTAGGACCAGACTGCTCAGTATTCATTTTCTTTGTAATGTTTTCAGCTTTCAGAAGTGTGTCTTCTGCTGCTTATAGCACAGTTATTTTGCTGTGGAATATGCAAGTATATACTCTAGATAACAATTGTGTTTTCTTCCCCTCACTTTTGCCCAAGAAACCAGTGCACACTACAGTCAGTGTGAATTCTTGGAGCACAGTTTTTGTATTTATGCACCTGTAAGTTAAGCTCATCTGGTATTTAATCTGGTTTCATGTTATAAATCCAGAAATAATATATATGAGAAAGACAAAATTTGATTTTGCATTTGCTGGCCCCCAAGCCATTCAGCAGGAACTCAAAATCCACCTGGATGGGAATATCACTGCAAGATAGGAGTAGCACTCAAATCTCTTACCCCAGGAAGGGGTATATAAATTAACTCATATATAAATGAGTTCAATATATATTTGACATTAAAAGTTAACGATATATACATATGCCCATTAATACTCAGTGCATCCTTACAGCGCAGGTTGTGAACCTCAATATTTTCATTCCAGCAGCCACTTCTTATACACAAATATAAAAAATCTGAAGTATTCTCCCCTTTGAAGGCAGATGCATGCCCTTATCAGAACCAAACGCAGAAATACAGTAAACAACATTTTCTTTCTTAGTAATAAAGAGAAAAAACATCCCAAAACAACAAAAACTCTCAGCAGAAGCATTTGGTGAGAGTTAAGCTCCTGCAATCAACAGACAAATCCTCTCTGATGTTATCTGAAGGGTCAACAGCAGATGAACACCCTTCTTTTCAAGAAACAAAATTCTTTCTAACTTCATCAAGCAATATAAAAGAAAAATGGTCTTTTCAAAGTAGTGAAATCTTTTCAGAAAAGCCTGAATTGGAAAAAGGGAAAAAAGTCAAAGAACAGTTCCAGCAAAGGCCAATCCCATTCAACAGAGAAATCAAGTTATTAAATTTAGTTTTACACTGGTTTGTAATCTAATGAGAAACTTGGGGTTAGATGCCCACATTTTAGATGCAGATGTGTGGACCTGCCGCCTACAATTTCCACTGAACAATATTTCTCCCTGGAAATTGTGGCATGAATATGTCATGGAAACAGAGAGCCCTGGAGTCTAGGTGAAATCCAGAATTAAGGAGTATCATGTAACAGAGACCAGTGCATCAGCAGCTTTAATAAACTTATCTGCTCTTATTACATGGAAGGAGTCACTGATACTAATATATGCAGATAGATTCAGACATAACTGGTATTTTTCCTCAAAGTTTTTGGAAGAATGATGCCTGTCCAAACTGAAACTCTCTTTTAATTCAGGACAATAGGGGTAAATTATTTTAGCTGGTGAAACCCACACTGTATTTTGCGACCCCTTGGTAATCCATGGAGAATTGCTAACAATTCACGCAGAGCTTGGTTGTGCTCACACAGCTCTTGTATCCAGGTGTCTCTATGAGGAGCAATAGCACAATTCAGCTTTTCCTACCTTAGATTCTTTTTCATGTAGAAGATGGAAATAAGGCTGCTACAGTGTGTGAATTTTCTTCTAAGTGGTTTTCAGAAAAAACAGGCTGTTGAAAAGGAAGTAAATGAAGAAACGGTGTCAGATGAAGAGCAGTGCTAGGAAAAGAGTCCTAATCTGAAGTGGCAGTGTGGACAACACAGTTGGAAATGAAAGTGGAAGCAGTGCAGATTGGTACTGTAGAGTGAGAATATAAGGAAATGAAGTGACGTGACATTTTTGGCAGGGACAAAGTTGTGAAGGGCTGTGAAGCTGAGTTTCTAGAGCCAACTTTTCATTAATGGCTTTTAATTTCAGGTATCTGTGTTGTAAAAACAGAACACGACCAACCAAAATCCCAATTTGGAAAGAAGCCCAGTTATTCAGAAAGCTTTGAGAATCAACTCCTCTTTAAGTTTGGAGATGGTTGTGTAGTAACTGAGAAACCTCAAATTAGCTTGTTGTCTAAGTATAATTGGTTGAATAGGACCTCTTGAAGCAATTTCACTGTTTATGAATTGGCATTGAAAGACCTGGAAACTATTGATCACTGAAAAATATTATCACCTAGGCCTTGGAATTTACTGTCTTCAAAATACACTCTTTCACTAGAGAAATAAGATTTTGTAAACCTAAAAGTGTAATATTTCCTTTCTGATTTGCACATTTGACAGTGAGAATCTTATCATTAGATCAGAGTTAGAGTAGCTACCATCTCACATTCTCTAAATAGAGCCAGATGGTTTGAGGACTAAGTGGAGAAAAAGCTCAGTCTTCAATCAAACAAAGCAGTTTGCATCTTTATTGTACCATTTGTTTAGTATGCTGACATGAGATGCCTAACATCCTTAAATACCAGTATTTAGGCAGCCACTTAATTAAATTCTCAAGGCTGCATTTTAATGGGGGTAATTCATTTTAAATGAACAACAAAACATAAGCCCTTTCTTGCCCTCCTTTTCTCTTAAGAGATAATTCTCTGTTATCAGTTGCTTCTGGCTCACCACAAATAACAGTGACAGCTTGAAATGAGTCTCTGATCTCTACAACCCTCCTATCCCTTACAAATTGGTCTCAAAATCTGATGAAAAGTAACATAGGTATTTTATAATAGCTTCAAAAGAAAGAAAAAAAAAAAACATTTCTGGATCCTTTGTATGGCACTTAAATGTCAAAATGTGTTCAGGAGCATACCCTTGTTTAGCAGTGGGAAGAGTTTTTTTGAACAGATTTTATCTGGGTTTACCTTATTAAAATCCGTCTTGCTTCCTTTTTATATCTAAATGACTACTGTTGTTTTTCAAGGATGTCACAATTAAAGTTGTCAGTGAGCACAAAGCCATGTGCTGTGTGTGTTGTTTGTTGGACACAGGTAATACAGCAGAAAGGAGATGCTCTGGCTCAAACCTGAACTCTGATTCAGTTCAGAAAAGGCTTTTTCTCAAACAGAGACATTCTTGTGCTCCTCATTGAGATATCCCTTTTTTCCTCTAGATGCTCCTGTTCATATGTAGCCTAAAATAAGCACCAATATGTCTATTTTTGCTTCCCAGCCTGACAGTTCTGGAGATGCCATTCTATCCCATTTCCAGTGGGCAAAGAAATGATAAGGGAGAGGAAACTGATAAAACTTAGCAGCATATCTGCTATTCATTATATACACATGTACATCTGTTTAATATCCATGTTTAGCAAATATAAGAGGCACTCCCAAGTCAAACATAGCTCTAGCATTAATAAGGCAGTTTAACAAACTTCAGGGGAGTTGTCATAAGAAATAAATATGGTTTCTTTTTTTATTATTTGAGCTACTTAGAGATAGGACTGTCTTTCATTTAAATTTCATCCAACATGAATCACATTGTCAAATAATTGAAATAATTATGATTATGTTGATGAGATGGAATTATTAATTGTGATAGTGATTGCAAACATTTAAAGCTTCTTTACATTTTCTAATAGAATGTGTTCTACCCTGTAAAATATTCAGCAAGATTATTCGTCAATTCCCAATGTGCTTCTTCCTGCAGTCACATCCCAGACAAAATTAACTCCTACTGACTGCAGTGGCTTATCCAAGGAGCAACTAATCTTATCTGAATTTCACAAATGCCTCAAATGGTAGCTTGGGACTTTGATTACTAGGAGAGTATGCCTAATCAGATTCCTTTTCTTAAAACAGTGGTTCATTCAGATCCTTCACTTTGAGAGATCAAAGCTGTTTCTTTGCTCTATCTGCAGGGAAGCTCATTAGGAGGAGGCTGTCAGGGTTATAATCATGCAACAGTTTTACTTCTGGGTTATAACGCTTTTCCTTTCTTATCAGTCTGTGAGATCCAAAGTGAGAGGAACAAAGTAGGTCTCACTGACACACAGTGCTTTTAATACTTTCAGAAATCACTGTGTTTTACTAGCTATTTTACTAATTTCTTCATTCTGAAAGTATTTTGCAAATGTATCTCAACTACACAACCAGATTATAGGAGGTTTTATTTGGCTTCTAACATTTTAAAATCAGCAACTATGTAAACTAATTAATTTCAAATTAAAAATTCATCAGTTTGATTGTGTCGTATATTTCATGTAATAGCTGCTTGCACGAACTGATCTTAAGCATGATGTATCATTTACTAATGTCCTCATCACTGTTTCCTTGTGTAATAAAATAGAAAAGCATATTAAAATATGTTCCTTTTGCAGACTTCAAAGACAGCCTGTACATGGATAGACTGTATGTTGTGCAGCTAGAAGTTACTAAAATTTAACTGCTATTTTCACTTGAATGTTTAGTAATTTCAAAAACATTGCATTTACTATCAAATGCTCGATCCTGATTCCAATGCCATTTTCTGCCTTCCACAACTATAAATGCTCAAGGTTTTTGACTGTAGGGTTTTGATCAGGGGACCACATTTAATGATATTGCAGTAATGATGATACCTGGTGATTACTAGGTAATTAATGATTGAACAGGATATTTGACAGGCAAATCAATATGTATGTCTTCAAGCCTGCAAATACATTTTTCCCTGTGTTGTATTCAGAGCCTCAGTAATTACAGATGCCACACTCATCCAGACAGTCAAAATGTAAGATGAACACTTAAGTTACAAAACCAAACCACGGTAGCATGAAATGCAAGCATACTGTTTAGATTCCTCTAGTGAGAAATTATTGAAAAGTAATAACTTTTGTCTAACCAGGAATGACGGTTGACTGAATTTTCTCTGAATTCAAAATATCAAAACTTAATAATGTGTCTTATAACTCTAAGAAGTGCATAAAAAAAAAATACTATGATCTGCCTGCACTGAATAATTGATTATGAAATGGTGGGACTGGAACAATCACTGAATGAACTACTCACAAAGCTGAAAGCTGATGATCACATCTGATGTGCAAGCCAAACAAACAGAGAGCAATGTCTTCCAAAAACAGTTACAGACCTTCCAAGAACCGAGTCTGCGAAGCAGTACCTCCACCACACTGCTCTGTCTCTGGCCTGCCCATTTTTGGGTCTGAGTCTTCCAGCTCACTTAGAGCTCTCTCTGTAGTGATGAAGTTTAATGTAATGTCTTATACACCATTGTCATTACAGGTTTCTCCACATTCAGGCATTGCATATTGCACTGGTCTTCCCACCTTGCTTTGTGCAAGCTCTGCTGTTTCCTTCTTCATCCCTGTCATGCACTGATCCGTGCAAAATACTCTCTTGTCTCTCCTACCTGCTTCTGGGGTCCCCCTGCCATTTCATCCACACTGCTACCCCTTCAAATTCCTCCTCCCAGATCTCTGCTATTGCCTGCCAGCAGTAGCTTTCTCTCACCATCATTTCATCTGTGGGCCAGAAAGCAACTTAGTGGATCACAGAACTCCATTCTGTGTCACAGTTAGCTTTTAAGTTTGACATATCTCACAGGCAGCATGAGTTTTCATGTCATGATTTGTTTTCTCCACAGTCAGCTCTCTGGATTTAAGCTGTATTTGCTGAGTCCTCTGGTTCCCTACACCATGTTAGATAACTCCAAACTATTTTGTGTCTAATTTAAAAAAAAAAAAATTCATTTTAAAATATTTTATGGATTAGGGGTTTCCTTAACTGAGCAAAGAATAGTGGAGAGGGCTCTTCTTCAGGTAGAAGAGGAACTGAACAGTTTGTGGTTTCCGTAAGCATTTGCTCCATGTAATTTATCTGGTCTGCTCAGAGGATCAGAATGATGGAAGAAACTTTACTCATGCTCTTTCCGAAATCATGCTTTCCCAGGGCATAGGAAGGACAGTGATTTTGTGCATTTTGAAAATACATATACTTACAGGTACATTGAAAAGGGACTATTTCCTGAAAAAATCGTCTGAGTTTAAAGATGCAAATGGCTAGGATCAAAAACTATCTTGACATACAAATGACACAAGGAGTGAATAGTGCTGCTTTAGCAAATTCCAGATGGTCATTTGTTGTACTGGTCTGTGATATTTTCAAAGCTGAATTTCTCTGAAGTGCCCAGCACTGCACACGTGTCCATATTCCTGCAAAAAGCAATAAAGAATGTTTGGCCAACTGGACTGTGTGATTGGCAGAACATTCAGACATTTCATTTTGGAAAAGAAATGACACTTTATGGAATGAAACTTCCAGCAGATTATTCCACTGCCACTGCTGAAAGGGTAAGATTCTCTATTTTATCCTTTATTTAAAACTAGAATACAATACTAGTAAAATATGGTCATGTGCATACAGACTTCTGATTTCTGAATTATTTTCTTATGACATTTTAGGAAAAAGCTTAATTGAATAGTTTCTGTGTGTCTTCTCCATCTTGTTCCAATGACATTGTGAAGGTATTTGCAATAATCAATTTTACGTCAACAGTTGCTGGTTTATACTGTAAACATTCCTATTGTTTTCCCACCGGTATTTGAAAAGTCCTTTTACAAAATCTGCTGAGGAAAACAGCCTTCATTTTACGAGGCAACTTTGGAGCACTGTGTTTAATCCCCTGAAGTGGACACCAACGTGAGTCTGAACAAAACTATGTGACAAAGCAAAAGTAGGCTTCTCTACTTGTGCCAAGAACAAGAAGTGTAATAATGTTCCAAAGCAAACTCTGTTTTTAGGTCAAGATGTGAAAAGGAAGCAACAATTGATTCCTCTTCCCTCCATTTTACCAAATGTTGCAAAAAGTGAAGAAGAGAGAACATACAGGTACTAAATTTCTTTACCAAATGAAAGAAACCAGGAATAAGTAAGCTGTCCAGAGCTAGTGGGCTTTTATGGTCCTCTCTCATCTGTGTGAGATTGTTGTCAGGTTGATTAGAGCATTTGTCTTACTTGGTGAATGCCCTTAATAAGCTGTTTAACTAAAGGAACCAGACCAGTCTGGGACAGAGATCAAAATGGATGAGGGTTTCTCCAAGAAGTGAATAATCAAGAGACTAGCTCCAGTCCTAACCAAAATTCCCAGGAAATTGCTAAGACCTGACAAGGTCATTTTTACTACATGACAACCTGGGACGTATTAGTTGAAATTCTATAGTATTTTACAATTTGCAGATTAAAGGAAGTCAAAAAACAACCAATACAATTTGCATCCCAGGAAAAATAAAGTATTAGTTATCCTAGTCTTCATTCCACAGGGCACACAAAGGAGAGGAGAGAAATAGTGGAGGTGCATCCATCTCATCTGAAAATACTGTGACACAACCAGAGACATCCACCTTGAATGTCAGTTAGACATTGTTTTTTCTCTGATAACTCTGTCCTAAGGGAGGATTTCTCGAGCCACAGTCATGGAGGAATGTATGAGCTGTTTTAGGGGAAGCTCTTGGACAAACATCAGCATATCTCCTACTTAAGTCATCCAGGACAGGAGCACATCTGAAAACCTCTTAAAAGAAACCTCTTTTCAGCTTGTCTGGGGGCAAAGACGGAGTGCTTTTGGACTGAAGCAAACAGACATATCTGTTCAGCTGATTAATAAAGCAGTTTAAAAAAAGCAGTATGCATCATCAGAGGGTTTACTCATCATAATCCTGACCATTTTAAATATAAGCCCAGACTGATAATTTCTAGCCGCACTTTTAATTTCCCTGAAGTCTTCCCAGGATGTCTTGGCAATTGCCATGAGCTCCATTTTTTTCCTAATGGCATAGACATTCTGAATAATAAGATAAGATGTTCCTTCTATTTCCCAGTAAAAATTTCTCACAATTATCTTCCTGGAATGAGCAAACACAGACCATGAAGAAACCTGAACGTGGCTCCTTTGCTCTGTTCAATGTTCTTTACCACTGACCCATCACAACCCACTCTGGTTTTTGTGGATGCATACCATCTGTAAGGCTCTTTCAGGCAACAGCTTCTGGAATGGAAAATATATTTTATGATTCTTTGCATCCATTCCAGATATTTTTGCCCTCAACATCACCTTCAGAACTGGTTAGTTCTCTTCTATGACACTGCATCAGAATGGCACTGCTTCATTCTCTTCAGATTTTCCCTCTTGTGCTTGTGCAGTAGTTTGTGTTTATGAGCCCAGTGAGGTGTTCCAAGGGAGCTTGACTTGACACATTAGCACATCTTGCTGTACATCTGAAGGCATTCAGTGCCACTGTCAGTGACAAAGGAGAATGGCTCATCACTCAGCATGACACAATGTTCTTCACGTATGTGAAGTGGGAAACACTTGATTCTTTGCAAACAGACTATCTGTCTATGGAAATCTCCTTAGTCACCTCCAAAATTATGAAACTTTTTTAATTGTCATGATGTGGAAACAAGGGAAAGTATGGCTTTCATGTTTTTTCGACTGTATCTACTTTTTTTATTGCACTGAAATACTTGATTCATTTACCTCCCAATGATACAGCTGGTATGAATATTGTTTATAACTTGTTTGCAACA
Organism: Origma solitaria; assembly: GCA_013397895.1. NCBI lineage: Eukaryota > Metazoa > Chordata > Aves > Passeriformes > Acanthizidae > Origma > Origma solitaria. Next base: position 547,339 of record VZRL01006030.1, read on the forward strand.
TTAAAAGTCTGAAAATATCCATTAGAGATATCATATGACTAAAAGCTGAATTAAAGGATGACAGGAATCTGGCAGTAGAAGAATATATAATATTGGTTTAATTTTAAAGTGTATAGAATTACCTTATTGTTCCAAATATTCTCTCTCTTTAACTAGCACTTATATTGTTTTAAGCAGCATAACAAATATGTAACATTCCATATACATTCATATTAGAACCTCCTGAGAAATTATGATCCAGATAAATACATACATATCCTTAATTTTCCTTTCCAAGTTAAAACTGAACCCTGTTCAATTAAAAAAAATAAAGGGAATAAAGCCAACAGTACAATACAATTGCACACTTTTCATAAATTATTTTACAACTGAAATTTTATTAAACAGATTATTAATTGAACGATTGTAGTTTAATAATATTTAAGTTTTATGGAGATGAGAAAGATGGGGAAACAGGTGCAATGAAAAGAAGTGACTTGCCAACATCCTTTTGAAAACTAGGGGCAAAGCTATAAGTAGAATCCAGTGGGTTTTAGCTTGCAGTCCAATATTTTCTTTTTCAAACCATACAGCTCATAATAAATAATGAAATCACTGTATCATCTCTTTTTTTTAGTTGATTTCAATGGTCATATGCATATCCTTTAGTGAGTGACTTCTGCTAATGGCAGATGGTGAAACACTGAAAAGTGTTACAGAATGGAAGTTGGAGAGAAAAGAAGTTCCATTTTCCTGATCTGTTGAGAACATGCTCTATTTCATGGCTAAGAAGAACATAGACCTAGGCATAACAATATCTGCTGCTTTTCTGGAAGATTACTAGATATATTCATGACTCTGCCAATGGTGGAAGGATGAGACATAGTGGGTGGAAGAAAAGTAAGTGTCAGGATGAACAGTTGCATACTATCATCATTTTAGGCTTGAAGAAATCTCCTTAGATCAGATAAAAACTTTAATATATTTTGTCATGATGGGAGCAATGAAGATGGTGAAAGGGCAGGGAGGAATGTTCTATGAAGAGTGGTTAAGGATTAAATGTTTGTCTAGTTTGGGGCAAAGGAAGCCTGAGGGGCAACCTCATTGCTGTCTAAAGCTTCCTGAGGAGGGGAAGTGGAAAGGGAGGTGCTGAGCTTCTCCCTGGAATCTAGTGATAGAAGAAGTGGGAATGGTTCAGAGCTGCATCTGGGGAGATTCACTCTGGACATTAGGAAGCATTTATTTACTGAGAGGGTGATCAAACACTGGAAGGCTTCTTAGAGAGGTGGTCACTGCCCCAAATCCGTTCATGTTTAAGGGGCACGTGGACAATGCCATTCTATTCTATTCTATTCTAGTCTAGTCTAGTCTAGTCTAGTCTAGTCTAGTCTTATTCTAGTCTAGTCTAGTCTATTCTAGTCTAGTCTAGTCTAGTCTAGTCTAGTCTGTTCTACTCTATTTCTATTTTTATTTCTATTTCTATTCAATGATGTACAATTCTAATTCCCATTTGTTCTGTAAAGACTTTTTTCAGTGAGGGAGTACAGGAGTTGAGGGTGTCCTTGGTAAGGAGGTGTGCTGCTTTTGTGAGACAACTGATTGTGCATGGCCACAGAGTGGACATGTCACATGTTCATGTCTGCATTTCCCTCAGGTAGGGCTTTCTGGGCACAACCCATGCTGTGGGGCTTTCTCCAAGAGTTCCCTTAGCAAAGGAGGCAAAGGCATCCATGGATCTCAGGAAACAGAAAACAGGCTTGTGATTAGGATGTGGACAATATTGGGCTGGGAAACAAAATACCTTCTGCCTACAGATGTCTTTGTACTCTGAACCCACTGCGGAAAAAGCTTTTAATTTGTTACACCAAAGGGAGGTGTTTTTTATTTTTACTGAAATGTGAGTTGAGCCTGTCTCTCAAGCCCACTCTCACTATTCTGATCATAACTAATTTGTTTTTCTCAACTGATATTGGACTGATTCCTTGCAAGAAATCATCTTTCTGTCATAGACATGCAGCAAGCCCTAAATAAAATTTAAAAAAAGATTAAAAAAAGACAGAGAGATTATGTACAAGCCATGCTGATTTTGCAGAAGTTTAGTGTCATGTCCTCATTCAACCACCCCTCAGAGAGGCAAAGGACCTTATCAACAATTTTTACAGATCTTTCCTTAAAGAGTCTCTCTCAAACTTTGAAGCAACCTCAGGGATGGAGCAGGAGTTTGTGTGCTGTCTGTATGTGTGAAAGGTGAGAGAAGTATTTAAGTAAAGGTTCTGGGGCCAAGTATCTGAACTCATTACCTGCTTTTAACCACCACAGCTGGAGAGGACAAAATCATGTTTTCTTTTCTCACTCCTTTCATGGGTGCACCATCTATTGTTGTTAAAAACACATAAAGAATTTTGTATTATGATGTAATTTATGTAACTTGTCCAAAACAATATTAGATTTATTCCATTTGCTATATGAAAGATATCATTAGAATGTAGCCCATTTGGCAAAACTTGTCTCATAGTTCCAGGCAAGGATTCAATCACCTGTTGCTAAGATACTTTGAAAATATTGTCTGTTTTTAAATGTTCCTTTTTAATTGAATAAACTGTGAGTTTGAAATATTGCTGCTGAGGTTAAAAAGGTTTAGAAAATCGTAAAATTTTTTTTTTACTGGAAAGCAAGTTTTAAAAAGGCTTAAATGAAACAGCTGCAGCTTTTATTTATTCTATTCTTTAGGTAGACATTAATAGTTGTATTGAAATAATGACTGCTTGAAGTTTTGGGAACTAAGTTAAAAGAACATTATCACAGATCAAATTAAAATTTATATTATCAAAAATGCATTTGATTTACACTACCCACATCAATTCTATAGCAATAATTTCCAGGAAATAAAACTGTTCCTAAGGGATCTGAAAATGCACAAGAATGCTATGCTGACACCATTGCATCTTACCTTGTAACAAGGTTGAAAGCATAAAGGCATATAATTCCTGTCACTGTACATTTAGAATTATATAACATAATAATCAAAACCCTTTTTTACATAGTTCAAAATACATCCCACTTTCATCAGAGGGTTATTGTCAGGAACTGGAATTACTCTGACCTCATAATTGATTGCTAGAATATGTATCTATTGTGAAATTCAGGCAACACAGAACAGTAGAGTTCATCTACTGACTGGATTAATTTTTATCGCATTTCAGTAGAATTTACAGGCAAAAGGAGTGTTCTGCTTGCCTAATAAAATTGCGCTTAGTTTGCTAACAGTTCTTAATCCTGACACTCACAGGTAAATGCTGAATAGGACTTTGGAGTCTGAAAAGAATTAGGGATCTGTACTTTGAATTTTTCTTTTGTAGTCTGTGAAGAGGAGGGAATGTTTTATACCACCACTGTGACTGTTCTGCTGGAGAACTGAGAGATATCCAACAATTTAAGTATATAATTTTTATATTTCATGAAGAATTTTGCCACAGAACACTTTTGATGTAGGCAGAACACAATAAATCCATGTTTTTGGACAGGGCGAAGGAGGGCAAATTATCTTCCCTATACTCGACATATTTGAGACAAAGAATAAATTGTATAAATCAAGATAAGAAGTTGCTATCAAGATTTGATTTATCCCTCTATATGGGAAAGATCTGGTGTAAAACTTGGGTCTAAATCTGTGCTAAGCTATCTCTCAAACCTATTGCTTTAGAAAGAGTTTCAAACAAATAAGATTAGATGCAATGTTTTTGTTTTTTTTTTCTGTTATCTGGTATTTAAAGTAAGTCTGGAAAAGAAAAGGAAAAAGCAAAACATTCTAAGTGCTGTTTTGGTTTCTTTTTCCCCAGAAGTCTTCCCCTTTGTCTTTTTATTAGCCCTATGAATAATGGGCTCATTTAGCCTGGAAGACGCTGCTGGTAGGTCATCAAGTCCATTTCCCTGCATCACAGCAGGATTGATGGCCTTACTCCTGAGCCATTCCCAAAGAGATGGGTGGCCCAGTCTTGAATACTGAAATGATGGTGATTCCGTGACCCCTGTTGGCAGTGTGCACCACTTCCCTCAGGTTTATCTTGTTTCCCCTTACATTTAACCTAGGTTTCCTCAATTGGATTTCAATTCTATCCCATTGTGCTCTCTCTTTGAAGGATGAATGTAAGCAATTGGCCATATGCTTTTGTTAAACACCTCTGCACAAAATACTTCATTAAGAACTTATAAATTCAGGTCAGGGTTGCTGAAAGTTTGCATGGGTCTGTGAGACTTACAGACATTGACAGTGCATATGACTGCAGATGTGCTTATTTTACTATCAACATTTTCAAAGAGCTATTTCATTCAGTGAAAACTTACAGTTTACAAATAATTGATTAGTGAAAGGTTGGTTTACGAATTGTAGTTTGTTACAAGTGCTAAATTCTCAAAATTTGCACTTGAAAAATATGTGGCGCAGAAAATTACAGCAAAACAATAGAAAGATTTTCCTAGCAAAAGATGAATATAGATATTTAAAAATCTGAGCAGCCTACTGTGCAAACCTCATCTGGACAAAATGATTTACAGAGTGAGGCTGTGTCCTAACAATCACATGTCTGAATTGTTCAGAGAAAGAGGTTATTGAGGCTAAATCTGGATGTCTTTATCTGAGCTGCTTGCCTACACTTCCTTTACAATGAATGAAGAACATAGTCTCTTCTGCACTGTGATTCATGTCATCTTCTCATAGCTTTCTAACATGGATCACATGAATCATGCCTCAAAAGTGCTTCGTTTCCTTCCTTTGCTGTTAAGCAATCATCTTATCTGGGGTAGCTGCATCTGTAGACAGGCTGGCTTGGATGAGATGGACATCTTGCTGTCACTTTAGCAAGTACCTGCAAATACTCTTTTATTTTTTAGCTCAAGTCATGCCTAATACACAATCTGCTGAATTCTTTGTAATTTCATTTGTAATTTCATTGTGCAGAAATGTTTCAGACTTCAACTGGAAAGTTGTCATAAAACCTAATGCTTTGACTCACCGAGAAATCTGCTACATTCTAAATTGAAATCTCTCTTTTTCTGCCCTTAAAGGAAGACAGTACATTTGCTCTTATCAGCTAAGGAGATGAGGCCACTCAAACAGCCAGGAAGTTGTTTCCAGGCACACTCCCTAATCCATGAAGCAGTTAAGTTTCTCGTGATTACTGGGGATGAAGAGGCTTTAAACATATTAGTTAAGTTTATTCACAGGGCCTGGCTCTGACAAATTTGTGGAATGGTGGCTGTACAGACTTTAGATGGATATAAATATGTTCTCCACCTGCACACATGCACAGCAGCATTGTCCAACTCTGAAGCATTTCAAATTGATTGAAACTATAAATAGTGCTGCTGGCAAAACTGCAAACAGTAACTTCTGGACTAAACTTAAACCTTTGCACAGTAAATTCAGTCAGATCAGAGAATAGTACAGTTTGTTGGGTTTAAGGTATGTCGTTGAGACCTCTGCTTCTCATAACATTGTCAGACTTCTGTTTAATCTCATGCAGTAACAAGCTAACAGTTTAAATAAAAAAATCCCAGTATTAAAAACAAAAGTGATTATCTTTCAATCCACAAAGGCCTAGCTATTGCCAACAGTTAACCATTGATGTATGAGAGTGACCTGCAGGTCAAAAGAGATGCCTTTTGTGAGCAAGCTTGGTTTGTTCGTGAGACAGAGCTGTGACTCAAAACATTTTACCTCTAGCAGATGAGGGGGTGCAACACTGGGAAAGAATAAAGATTAAAATGCAGGAGAAAGGAAGGCAACAAAAACTTTTGCTGTGCAGATATTGCCACATGCCAGAAACTTAGATCTGTAGGACTTGCCTGCATTACTGGTTATAAGAAAATCATAGAAACTTGTCCTTGAAAGAATAGGTCCCTGAGTTTTACAGCTACAGCTTAAATTTTCATCCCAAATATGACTTTTCAATTAGAAAAACATGACTAAGGCTCAAGTTTTCCAGCCAGCTGTCCCAAAATTTCTAATCTTACATCAGCCACTGCCCTGCTGTGTGACTGCAGGCAATTTCTCAACTCATTTATTTTCATTTATGATTATTTGTATGGCTTTATATCTAGGAGCCAGAACCCTACATGCCAGGTGCTATAAAAGAGAACAGAGAACAATTCCCACTGGAAAAAGCTGAGAGTCTAAAGCTAAGGAACTGGGATTGACAATAAGAAATGAGTGACAAGCAGTGGCCTTTACGTGTCTGTATTCATCATGCAAGAAAAATGTCTTAAAGAGGGGACAGAAACCCTAGTAATTTGATGCCTACCGGGGTCTTCTTCAAAAGGTGAGAGATGGGACACAAAAGAACACAGGGAAGCCGTCAGGAGGAGGCAACACAAAGAACATCTGGGAGCTGCCTTGCAGGTGAAGGTTCACCCACAGCTGCCCTGTGATGTGAAGGAGGAGGAAGGCTGCAGCAGGACAGCAGTGTGGATGGGAGGATGGCCCATGAAACAAGCCCTTTGGCAGGGCTGCGTTTGTCAAGGCCGTGAAAGAAGGTCACAGCAGTATTCAGCAAACAACGATGTAGTGAGAGCTTCCTTGAGGAGTAGCCATGGGGGTTGGTGGGAGAGGTCATATTTTAGAAACATTGTGGTGAAGGAAAATATTTCAGATAGAGCCTGGATAGGAATACCCACAGAGAAATGGCTCAGTAATTGCACATAAATTGTGAACTTAAATGACAGGACTGATGGCAGTGGAGTGACGCTATTATTCTTTGACTTGTCAGTATTTTAATATCTTTAGGGAAGGTACTCCATTTTCTGAAACATTTGGCAGGATGTGGCTCTTCCTACATCGTGGCAAAGAGCTAATAGAAAATAAGAGTATATAAATAAGTCCCTCATCTCTGTTTAAATTAATTTTATGGATCTAGGTGTTGAAAAGCTAAATTTGAAGACTTAATTAAGAAAATAACAAACAAGGAAAAGAACTGAATATATTCCTGACACCTGCAGACACCATGAATAAATTTTCCTTGGCAAAATGTAGAAATACACATCTTCACATTTAAGCTAACACAATTGTTAAGCTGGCCACCAGATTTCATGTGATTAATATTTATCACTGCCACGTCCATAGTCCTCCAGGATTTAATTCAAAATGTGAATCTTTCCTAAATCACAGCACTTAACTTCTAATCTTGTTTGTTTGTTTTGATTAAACAAAGATGTGCTGCTTTTTTTGTAGAAGTGATGTCACCTAATTGACTACATGTTGGTTTAGCCTCTAAAGCCATAAAATGTGATTCTATTCTTTGTAGCTTTTAAGCTTGATTAAAGCAAGCTCCTCAAGTTGTTCTCTAATAGCAGGCTCCCCAGAAATGGAGAGAGATTCTCAAGTGGTTTAATGTTTAGAAAATGAAGAAACATCTCCACCCCCTCATGTAACCACAGGAAACAAAGTATTAATGTTGAGGAGGGGGAAGGAATGGAGAAAAAGAGAAGTTTGTTCTCTGTCTTCCCCCCAAAATGTGAACCACAAAGGATTGCTTCCCTTTCATGTGAAGAGATTTTTAGCATTTCATTTCCTTATATTTCTATATGGTTTGAGCAAAACTCTTAAATCACTAGTTAGCGGTTTCGATCTAAATCTCATCATCTAATTATTTTTACAACGCATTCTTGGAAGGGTAGGAATGGTTCTGCCAGGAGATGTTTCACAATAATTAGAAGCCCCAATGGGTCTCTTAAGAATGTTTAAAGGGTTCCATATGCAGGCTGCTTTGGGGAACCATGCTGTACACAGCTCTTCGTTTGAAGCAATAAGTCTTGACAGCCCTGGTTGTATTTTATTACAGCAAACAAAATCCATGCCAACCAATCAGGTTTCTGAATGTCTTGCCATTCTTTACTAGGAAAAATAACAGTGGAGATCAGTTAGCTACAAAGGCACCGTCATACCATTGCAAATATGGGCTGCTTGAAAGGCGTTTCTCTCAAAGACAGTTCTTTGTGGCATAGTGACAGCATTAAAAGGTGAATTTTGGAAAAACAAACCCCAAAACAACAGCAAAAAAACCCCCAAAACCAACAAAAAAAGTGCTTTCAAACCAGTGTTCCAGTGTTTAAAGTTGTCTGCTTTCCCGTTCATGCAATAAGCATGGAGAGTTGGCTTTTGAAGTTAAAATGTATACACTGGAATATGCCTTGCTAACACTCATAAATGGCCAATCTGAGAGGCTCAACTCTCCTCCTATTGTGTGTGTCAGCCAATGAATAGCTGCTGTACAGTTTTTAGCTGAGTGTGTCTTGCCTGCAGTCTTTTTGCCTATAGTAAGAGATGCCTGAAGAGAGTGGCTCAGACAAGGAGAGTGACACCATACACTTTATGAATTTCTTGGCCCATGCTACATCCATGTTTACTAATGGATAGTAACTGGGCTAATAACAAGGGAGACAGAAAATGAGAGGTCTTCCACAGTGAAGGGCTGATAAGACAGTGCTCCTAATGAACACAGAAGCAAAAACAGGCAATGGAAGCAGAGAAAAAAATAGAAAACTGTCCATTTGAACAGCTGTTATTACTACCATGGTCTGCGGGAGAACATAACTTTCCAAGAGCATCCTCTTCCTTATGGGTCTCACTTACTGCTCTGTCTTCCCATCTAGCCCTTGGGGGAATTTTGCTAAAGCTCAGTGTTGGTCCCCGAGGGTAACAGGCATTTTTCTGCATAACTAGCAATGTATGTTTTCAGAAATGTGATTTGCCTGCATATGTGACATATTTGTGGCCATATTAGGCATGCTCAAATGCATGCACGCAACTGCATGTGCCTACACTTTCAAATCCAGTCCATAATGTCTTCGCCTTTGGATACAGACACGTCTCTTGTGTCAGCTGTAAAGTCGTTGGCTTCATCTCTGCTTTTATTTTAAGCTTTGGTAAGGACTCAGTTTGAGACATCGCAGTATGTACAGATATCTGCACATAATTTTATTCTGAGGACTTTATGTGGGGTTTCCCAGTATTCAAATATCGCAAGCAGTGGATTACTTCACTAACATGCTTCTATAAGGAGGTTAGTTTTAAATATCTTCTTTTTTTTTCAAGAATTTATTATTTTCTTTTGAGACTGTTTTTTTATGGTTTCATAATCATAATTTTAAAATTAATTGAGTTATTTTGATGATTTTAGACAAAACTTTGAATTTTCATGAGTTCTTTAATTCATATTTTCTCTTATATTTTTAAAAAGAGTGTCTTGGATATCTGGTCTCTTTGCAGTGTGGTAAGAATATATTTTCTGATCATTCAATTAAATTCATTGTTATCATTATCCTACCAAATAAAGGACAGATAAATATAAATATAAATATAAATATAAATATAAATATAAATATAAATATAAATATAAATATAAATATAAATA
>VZRL01006030.1:556809-583745 GCA_013397895.1 Origma solitaria
AATAAATATAAATATATATAAATATAAATATATAAATATAAATATAAATATAAATATTGAACAGGCCATATGGATATTTGCTTTCAGGCCCCTATAATTGTAAGGTATCATACTACCTGCTGGTAGAGTAATTCTAATTTCTCAATGTACATGTTTCATAAGCGCAAACTTAAGCATTTCCAGAAAACGCGGTTTGTTTTCCTACTTTTGTGTCTTGTGTTTCTATGTTTTTCATAGTTCAAGGAGATAAGTAGGCTTACTCAGAAGGGAAAAAAATGCAGACTCTCACAGGCTGAAACTCCCCTGGTAATGTCCATCTCACTTCAGTGTCTGTAAGAGAAATCTAGAAAAATAGCCTTTGAACGCTGATAACTTGTAAAGGTGTCTCCAATTAGGTTTGAAGAGTGTTATTCTAAGTTTATGAATCAGTGCCATTACATCTGCCCTTCCTACTGCCATTACAAGCTGCAAAATATCCCCTAACTTGCCTCAAAACTCCAAGGTGTAGCAGGTGCAAAAACCACTACCAAGCATCTCCAAGAGACTCATGAAACCAAAGGCTGTTGTCAAGAGCAACAGCATGGAATTACAGAGGTGAATATGCTCGAGTAACCCTGAAGAATGACCTGCGTCCTGCACCACAGAAGATTGCAGGCAGTCGTCACCCACCTTAGACAGTGCGACTTGGGAGAAGGTTCCTTCTTTCCTCACTCCAAACCTGACAACTGCAAAGCCAAGCTGTGCTGGACCAACACCTCAGAAATCCTGCAGTGTCTCTGGGTGTACCAGCCCATTCTTCCCAGTGCTGCAGATCCATTTCAGATCTCCAAAGGGCTGTGGAAGGAAAACTTTCTTCCACATCTTAGCACGGTCAAGCTCTGACACAAGGAGTTTTTAAAAAAGTATTTCTTCCTAGCCTCAGAAGGGATCAGAAGAAACTTCAAAGTACAGGTTTAACATAGAACAAATGCAGTGTGGAAACAAGCCTCAGCAAATGGTGACCAAGATACTTTTAGGGTGTTCTTTAAGGAATATTAAAAAAAAAAAAAGGAAAGAAAATAATTTCTTTTATAAAAATGGATTCCTATTGCATTGCTTTTGATTTCTAGTTATAATGTCACTCTACTCAGTTATGGAATCCTTTATTTGTCTGAGGTTTTAGGTTTCATCTTGAAATAATTTAGGTTCCTCATGCCTACCTCTCTTCTATAGAAGGCTGTCCTTAAAAATTACAATGGGGATAACTAGAAAACATCAAATTTCTACTCAAAGTTCTTTCATAAGAATTTTATGCTCATCTCTCATCTTATTCTATACCAATAACATCTTTGAAAGGAAATAATAATTTTTTTCTCTCATATTTATGATCCAGATGTCGTTATTACAAAAAGTTATATAACTGAGGGATTTTTATGAGACAAAACAAACTAAGATTTTTTTAAAATCTGTTTTCATGAAGTAAATTCTTCATTGTATTAATCACCTGGTAAATGTTACCTAAACCTATTACCATTTAAATTATTTTTGCATGACTTACTGAAATTATATTCTTTAAAGGTGACCTTATCATTCTGTAGTGATATTAATTCTTCCCATTCCCTGTTACTCTTTTTATTAGTCTTCTCTCTTACCTGGAAAGCAATTACAGATAAAGCTTTTTATTATGTTCAAATTCATAACTTTCTCATTATAGTAACCTTTGTTGACTTGATCCCTTTGTGTCTTAAAATCCAAAACATTAGTTTCTATATAGAGTTCTAAAATCAGTTTAATTAGCTCATGCTCTCTTAATCCACGAACAGTTTCTATATTCACCTCTTCCATAAAAACCTTGTTTCTTCTTTTCTCTTGGGTTCCCTGACTCAGGAATTTCTTGAGAGAGGACTACTCATCCCAGGCTCAAAGTACAGTGGTGCAATCTCTCAAGAAATTTTATTATAAGTACATGCAATAATTTTTTCCTTCCCAAATGAAGATGGTTTTCCTCCCCCAACCCTATTTACCATTCTATATTATCACTTAATTATTGTATACTTCATGCTATATTTATACTCTGCCAATTCCAGGTGCTCCCTAGACAGTGTCTGTACTTTGAGAAAGTCAAATCCATAAAAGTCTCCTTGAAGGCAAACATCCTAAAATTCCCTGAGGACTGACATTCTCAAGCTATTTGTTAACCGTCATTATTTTGCCACTCATTCATTTTTCCTGTCTGTGGAATTTAAGGGTCTTTCCCTTTTCACTCTTTTCCATAAGCTAACATAGCCATTTTTCATCTGTGTCATCTAAAGAATAGTCAAAACACTTATTCCAGAATAAGCAACTAGTTCCCAGCTCCAACTAGATCTTCCTGAAATTCAGAAGTATTTCAAACTCTGGATGGATTTTGTATTCTTTCTCAGTCTTCACTCTAGCAAACCTGCGTTTGCAAAGCTGGGTAATGCATCCCAGGTACACAGAACCGTTTCCTATTGTCAGTGATTCAGCCCCTTGTCATGAATTTTCCATTCTCCCATGTCTCAGGAAAAACTTTATAAGATAAAAACTTTATTGAGATCCCTTCCCATAATCCCCGACAAATCCCCACGTTCAATCAGCTTCACAAAAGAATGATCAATGATCTGTGTTCACATCATAATTTCAAAGCTGAAACATGAAGCAACCAACTATAATTCCTTAAAATGTACCTTTCTGAAAAGAAAATACATCTCTTGAACTGTAGTAAAATAATTCAGGTTGGAAGTAGCTGGAATTCTGAATCCCTTCTCAAACAAGCTGGAGTCCAAATTAGGTCAGGTTGCTCAAAGTATAGGACTTTTTAAGCTTTGAGTATCTCCAAGGATGAAGATTCCACAGCAACTTTATGAAATATGTTCCTATGTTTAATTGGAATAGTTATGATTTTTTTTTCTTTTATATCAAGCCAGGATTTCCCTTTTTGTAACTTAGTGTCCACTACTTGCATTTCTTTCAAAGTCCGCCTGCCAAAAATGTCCAGATCTGTCTTCTCTACGTCTGCCTGATATTTGGAGAGCAAATAGATTCCTTTTTAGCCTTCTCCAGGTTAGGCAAACCTATCTCTCTCAGCCTTTCCTTATGTGTCACGTGCTGTGGACCTCTAGACATCCTGGAGGTTCTCCTCTAAGATTTCTCCTGTATACTGATTCCGTTTTTGTTTTGGGGACCCAAACAGGAAAACAGTGTCCCAGTTGTAGCCTCATTAATGCTGAATCAAAAGAAATAATAATTTCCTTTGATCTACTAGTCATGGTGTAGACCAGTATGGGGTTAGCCTTTATAGCTGGAAGGGTGCAAAGTTCAGTCCTCTACAGCTGAGAAAGTGAAGAGATTTTCCTGTAACAGAGCAGGAGTTTTACAGCACTCTGACCACTGCCATGATGTTTTGCACCTGGGAGGTCTCTCAAGCAGATGACTTGCACAGCTAACTGAGATCCTGGGAAGCTGTCATTTGTGGGGGGGAATTCTGTTCCCAAGGCCTAGGGATAACATGTTGATTTGCTTGGTGACTATTTACAAAACAGTACCAAAAAACAGAGACATGAGGCAGAAGAAAAGTTCAGACTAAACAGAATGTCTCAAAATGTAGACTGTTCTTCTTGAGAATTTTTATTATTACTATTAATGATCCCAGGATACTTCAAAATTAAGAATGACTTTGAATTGAAATATTAAATACTTTCTTTTAGAAAACATCAAAATAAAAACTCAGTTTTTATTGTTGTGGGGTTTTTGTCTTCATGAAAATTGTTGTCAAATTCAATGCTGGGATGTGAAATATTGAAGTCTTCCTTTTCTGGGTGAAAAAAACTTTGGAGTTTAGATCCTTCAGTCATTCTACATTTTTGTTCTGGATGTTGATTTGTTCAGTAGAAAAAACTCCACTTTTGGAAAGTCAGTTTTCCATTTACCTTCTTCAAAGCAGATGGATGAGCAAATAGGAGGAAAGATGACTTTTATTTTTCTACACAGAAAAAAAAACCAACCCATGCTTAATGATGGGGTAGGATTTGAAGTCTTGACCAAGCCCAGTTTGGATCAAAGTTGATGATTCTGTTAGTGATATGAAAAGATGATCAATTTTTTTTTTTTTTTTTTTTTTTTATTTAAATCCCAGCATATCTTCTATGGAAGCATGTGTGCAATACTAACAGGCAGTGTCAGCAGTGGATGTGTTGAAATGGTCTTCTGAAGCCAAACACAAAATATTTCTACTTGTATTTGAGCAGATGTGAGCAATCTCTGCCTGCTCACTGCGTGACTGGGAAGTGTTGTGGCTGTGACAGTGCCGCACACACCTGGGCTTGCACAGCTTCAAAATCCTCTGCCTTCATGGTTGACTGTTCTTGGATGGGATGTGTCTTTTTGGCAGACTTTATTCTGCTTTTCAGGGAATAGTCAATAGGCCCATTGCCCTGTTACTCTTGAAATCATTCCAGAGACTGTAATTGTTTTCTTCCACCCTGCTTGGTTCATACTGAGCTCTCAAATACCAGTTTAGAGCTTCTGTGATCACTTACCTGGAGAGACACAAACTCTTTATGCACTGTATTCAAGGGCTGATTTAATCCTTCATAGAGTTCTTCTGCCCTCGTTGATTGCTCATATTCACGTAAAAAAGACCCTCAGAAATAAAAGACCTTGGGTAATAGTAATACTTAAGTTTGATTGAATTGCTAGTTTGATTGAATATGGATCAGAAGAAACATGATTTTGTTTTCTTTAATTCTGTCATAAAGGATTTTGTTACCTGAGAATAAATTTCCTGCTTTTTATATAGAAATCTCTCATTGCAGTATTCAGCAGCTGTCCTCAACCCTTCCATGGAAAAATAAATCACATTTTAAGGTGCAACAAAGAACAACATATTTAAAGGTAAAGAGAATATATGACAATCTCATAAAATAGTGAGCACATCTAAAAGTAAGGACTGCAAGATCCATGTCCATTACTTTTGTCCGGGAGCTAAAGTAAGAAATGGATGGGCTGATGGATCAATGGACTTAGAGTAGTTAAGGTGGTGTAATCTGTCACATTTTGTAAAAACACAGTAGCTTCATTGCAACATAGAACCCTTACTGATTTAATCATAAGTAACTCCACAACCTTGACATGAAATGGAATCCTGATTTCTGTAGTGTGCAATCTTTCCAGTAAAGATATTGAAAGAAACTTGCTGCTTGGTGTAAATTAAAGAGAAGAATCTGGCTGTAGCTGAGACAATAAAAAGCCCAATACACTCCAGACTGTTGTAACTGGAGGTAGTCTGAGCAAACAAAAAAAGCCAAAACACTGACAGTAAGTCCTAAGTAAATCTGATTTGACTTATGATCACCTAAATAGGAATTTGTGGCCTGAAATTGCAGACACCAGTGACTGCTATATTCCTGCCCATACTGTGACTGATATTTTCATCTTTCAGTAAAGGCAGAAGCAGAGTTTGATGAAGGCTACCTGTGTTTGTTTAACACAATACAGATCTCCATGATTAGTAAAATGCCACTTGAAGCAGCTTTTGTAACCAGGAACTTGGCTTCCTGCCCAAAGCTATTGTTGTAACTATTTGCAGATTAGAAGAGAGGGCTGAAGACAAATGGTGTCTTGAAAGTAAAAACGTGACCTTTCCCAAACAACATGATGCTAAAATGCTAAGCGGGAGATAGCCCTGCAGTGTGACTTAAAAGAAAACCACAACTTGTGTTTGGTTTTCAGCATCCACAAGCTATTATTCTGTAATAACAGAGGGAAAAGTTTTCTCCAGGCAACCCTTCCAGTGGTTGCAATCTGAAAATAACTTCCAACCACTAAATGATGTTTAATTTTTTTCTTTCCCTTTTTTTCTCCCTTTCTATTTCATGCATGTCCATGTTTGCACAGCAGAGCAAATGCACTTCTAAGGATGTGTCACTCTGAATTCAAAGCAGGCTACCCTGATGAACAGAAATATGCTGTGAGCTGCACTTACGCTGCAAAGAAAGCGATCTCTGACATCATAAACTCATAGAATCATAGAATCATAGAATCATAGAATCATAAAATATGCTGAGTTGGAAGGGACCCATCAGAACCATCAAGTCTAACTCCTGGCGCTACACACGACACCCCAAAAGTAACACCATGTGTCTGAGAGAATTGTCCAAACTCTACTTGAGCTCAGACAGGTTTGGTGCTGTGACCACTCCCTGGGGAGCCTGCTGCAGTGCCCAACCACCCTTTGGGTGAGAAACTTTTTACTGATATCTAACATAAACCAAGGAGAGTGAAGAGATCATCACCTGCCCCTCTACTTCCAACTCATGAGGATGTTGAAGGCTGCAATGAGATCTCCCCTCAGTCTCCTCCTCTCCAGGCTGAACAGATCAAATGTCCTCAGCCGCTCCTCGTGCGGCTTCCCCTCAAGATCCTTCACCATCCTTGTTGCACACATTTGGATGCTCTACAATAGCTTATCTTTTTCATACTGTGAAACTCAAAACTGTCCCCAGCACCCGAGGTGAGGCTGCCCCAGCTCAGAGCAGAGCAGGACAATCCCCTTCCTTGCCCGGCTGGCAATGCTGCGCCTGATGTCCCCAGGACAGGGCTGTCCCTCCTGGCTGCCAGGGCTCTGCTGACTTGTGTTCACTTTGCCATCAACCACGACTCACAGGTCCCTTTCCATGGCACAACTCTCCAACCTCTCATTCCGCAGTCCATGTGCACAGTCAGTGTTGCCTTGTCCCAGGTGCAGAATCCAGCACTTTCCCTTGTCAAACTTCATATTGTTGGTGGTTGCCCATCTCTCTAATTTGCCCAGGTCTCTCTGTAGGGTCTCTCTGCCCTCAAAGAAGTTGACAGCAGTTCCTGTTAGTTCAGAGGTGAGTAAGAGCTTTCCTGTGGTTTTCTGCTCCTTTATGTGATACCACAGGCAATTCAGTTGTAGCATCTCTGTGCCCTGATGCATTAAAATGCGATCAAGCAAGGATGGTGAAAGATGGTTCATTGATTAGGCATTTAGTTAGGTTTTATTTTTTGCTTTCTCATAATTTTAGATCTTATATTACTTACACTACTGGGACAGAATGAAGAAAGGCAAAATTGATACAATATAAAATCTTTTTTAAAGGACATTTCAGTTTCAATGTTTGTATTTTTATTTTGTGAACACAATCCTATGTTTTTACCTTCTTATCCCCTTTTGATACTAATGTTTCCAAAGAGTTCACTGTTTTGTGTATTTTTTGCCTTCACTTTTCTTCGGTTATTTTATGGAAAAAGAGATAGCAAAGAAGAAATTGTTGGATTTATTTTAGGTGTATTAATTTGCACTGGAAATACAAAATCATCCTTGAA
Organism: Origma solitaria; assembly: GCA_013397895.1. NCBI lineage: Eukaryota > Metazoa > Chordata > Aves > Passeriformes > Acanthizidae > Origma > Origma solitaria. The sequence continues at coordinate 564,157 of VZRL01006030.1, forward strand.
TAAAGAAGGATCATTTTTTTTTTCTATTGATAACATAACAATCCTGCTGAATCATAGATACTAAGCGCAGAAAGAATGCTACTATTATCTATCTTGAAATTTCACACAATTAGCAGAATATTTTCTGTTTTCCTTACATATCCAGCCTTCTTTTGAAGGTACTATGAGCTAAAGAAAGCACTGCTTCCCTTATACAGATGTATTTCCTTTAGCCGATCTTCTTTCCACACTGTCATCCTGTGTCTGTGTCCCCTGTCCCATCCCCCTTCCCTATTTCTTTGGTTTTGGTTTTTGTGGGTTTTTTAAATAAAATTCATTTCAAGGATTGTATCAGATGAATAGACTGGTGAAAAGTCATGTTAAACTGGCTGTCCGTTCCAAATCCCATGCTATAGTAACAGTTTCTACCAGCTGAGAATAACCCAGGAAAAAAAAATCAATAATATCTGGTTAGGGCTCAGACAAAATAACTGTGCTTCTGTCAATAACTTCTGTAGTTGGAAGATTTGGGAACAGTTCTAGCAGAGGCAGTTCTGCCGTGTCTTATCCTGGCAACACAATCCCTACAAGTGGAATTCCATCCTAGGAGGTTACTTGAATTGTTTTTTTTTTCTGTGCAGAAGCTGAAGTATTAGTGGAAGCGTATTTCTCTTTACACTTTTATGCTTCTTAGCCACTGATTTTATTAACGTGTGTTAAAATATTTTCTGTTGACCGCTGCTGAAGTTGTTTCCATGACTGTAACTTGGACTACATCTAAAGTGCAACTGCAAGTAATATATGACTTTATTTTATGCTGCACATTACAGGTGTAGAACAGACTAAAATATTTAGGATTATTGGCATTATCCCAGCTAAGATGTAACTTAATTTGCAAATAATTTTAAAATACAGCTACAAGTTCCTCAATAGTCCTCAATAAAAAGACTTCAAAGGGTTAAATTTATTTCTTTTATTAATGGATTTCTTTGCAAACTACATTGGTCGTAATGCACAGAAGTTCCTTACAGGAACAACAAAGAATATTGCCAACACCTGTTTCAGGTGGAATGTTCATTTTTTGTGTCACCTGCCAAACTGGCCTTCTAAAAGTGTCATTCCATTACGTTTTAATGGAAATCACATGGCTTTGAGTGATCTGTGAATACGCCAGCTGAAATGTGTGTATTCCCTCTTCTCGTCTTTGTTTTCTTTCTCATGTATGCCTTCTGGGCCACAGCCCCATAATGAACTGCACATGCAGGAGCCAATGCACATGAAGGAGCCCATTGGCAGCTGAGGGGCTCCATACGGAGCTGGGGGTCCACCCAGAGAAACGCTCAAGTTGGAGATGTTGCACAGTAAACCACTGGCAGCAGAGAGCATCTTCATTTGTGTCCTGTACAATATTGGGCATGTTACTGGATGCTTTGTCTCTCATTATACAATCAAATTATATATAGAAACCAGATGGGCACAGTGGGGTTCCAAACAAGCTTCTTTACTAAATATAGAGAGCATAGGAGAGCAAGTTACTTATACATGGTGTTGCTCAGAGAGGATTCTGAAACGTTGAATGCAGCAGCATGGAAAAGTGCTAACAGACTACTTAGAGAAATCATACTCTGCACATTACTCATTCCAACAGACTACATTATTGCTAAAAAAAAAAAATAAATAAATTGTCAGAAAATAAAAATGGCAATTGCTTCTGACTAAATATAATCAAAAGAAATTGTCACGAAATGGGTAAGTAAAAATTGTTATAGTCTGAAATCACATAGTTTTTCAATAATGCCAAACCACCAGCTTTAAATAGAAACTGATTTTCATTAATAATTCTGCTTTCCAGTTTTTTATGATTTTTTCAGCAGACCTTATGGATCATATGTAACAATAATATGAGACATGCCACAAAAGGTCCATATTTAGATGAGATTCCAGGATTTTTCTTGGTTTTATGAGCACTGGATCCAAACTCCAGTGGGACCTGCCAAAATTCCAACCACTCATTAACTGAAGCTATCAACAAATTTGAATAAAACAGTATTTGTAAATCTATTTATATATATTTTCATAAATACACATACCCATACAAAGGCACACATATCTGTTTGCATATACATACATATATTTTTCTGTGATTGTGTATATATATATTTGTGTATGAGCATAAATGTACATACATATATACAGGTACGTATATATATACATACATCTATGTCTAGATTTAGATATAGATATAGATATAGATATGAATATATGTGATTGTACTCCTGGAATAAATTTACACAAAAATCATTGTAATCCCCTGCCAGAGGTTAAGGTCTCTTTGAGGCCCCAGGAATGAAAGAGAAAGTGTACTTTGAGCATTTAACTTTCTAAAAATGTAAAGATTCCCACTACCACAACCATAGCCTCTGTTTCTAACTATATGACTGGTTTGAGACATTCGGAGACATAACACAATTTTACTAAGAGAACTCCTTTGAGTTATATTTTGGAGTCCTGATTAATTTCTTCCTAGACTTATGGCCAATTTGAGACAACTTGGAGGCTGTTGATTTTAGGAACTAATAAGCCTCCCTATCCCCTGAACAATAGATCCACTGAATAGTAAGCCAAAATCTTTGGAAAGCTAAAAGTTATGGATAAAACCCAGGCAGTCTAAGTCAGATATACTTCCTTCATGTGTCAGGATCAGTCATTCCAAAAGTGTTGAAGTCATCTAAATTTGTTCTGACTAAAGAAAACAGGTACAGGTGAAATCATGAAGGAATTCCAAATGCCTAAAGTCAGGCTAAGAACTCCTCCATCACAACTTCAGACACCTCCCTCCATCCATTCACTTTATAGAGACGCTGAGCACTAACTTGGGGCAAAAATCTTCCAGAGATACCTAGTATTCATCTGTAAATTGGCTGGCAAATGTAGATTGAGATTCTCTACAAGTTTCAGTACCTGAGATCTGAAGACCCCCCTACACAGCACAAGCAGAAACTCATCATTTTCACACTTGAATTTTCTACATATCACCAAAAAACCCACAGAAGTTGTTTATGTGGATTTTTATTTCAGTTTCTGACATGTAATAGCATAGGATGACAATATCAAGTTGGTTAAATTAGATTTTGTCATTCTTTTGGAGTTTTTTGTTTGTTTTTTTTTTGTTTTATTTTCATTATAGATATATTAGGCAAACATTTAATTCAAGACTACAATAATGCATACATGCATTCAAGCTGAATTTACATTGCCTGAGGAAAACTGGACTTTTCTATTTTTTGTGTACTTGACTTCAAACTTTGCCTTACCTTTTACCACTTTTCTCTAGTTTGATTAATTTTACTGTGTGCAGTTGTGGTCTCCCCTATACAGAACAGACATGGACGTAGTGGAGAGTCCAACTCACATGATTAAGGGACCAGAGGATGTTTATATGGGGGAAGGCTGGAACTTTTCATCCTGTGAAAGAGAAGGGTTGGAGGGGGGATCTTATATATATATATATACCTGAAAGAAGGGTATAAAGAGAGAGAGAGGTTCTTTTCAGTGCACAAACTGAAACAGAGCATCAGGAAATACTTTTTCCCTGTGTGAGTGCCCAAGCTCTGGCACAGATTGTCAAAAGAGGTTATGTCACCCTCCTTGGAGTATTCAAAAGCTATCTGCATATGCTTGGTCAGGGGAATTGGACTAGATGACCCCTACCATTCTTTGATTCTTTAATTCTCTGATTCTGTCACTCTGTGATTCTATGTCTAAGGATAAGCTTTTTTTTGCTTTGGTTTGTTTTTTGGGTTTGTTGTTTTTTTTAAAAGACATAATGAGACTGTTCTGGTTGTTATGATAGTTAATTGTAGCTCACAGCACTGTATACTTGATTTCCTTTTTGCACTGGGTAACTTGACTTTTCAGCTCCGAAGGGTAAACACCGTGGACTGAAGAGGGCACAAGTCCCATGTATAGTCCACACTGTTTTCACTTAAAAATAGCAAAACAATTTCAGTCATTTGCATTTTAGAATGGATCTTCTTGATTAGCCTACAGCTTAGCTAAGTACCCTAGTCCCCCATACTTACTATATGAAGCTGGAAAGAGCATGAATAATGTTGCAGACATTCCCTGTTTCTTGTGAGAATGCGTTTCCTGTGAGACTGTGGCAAGTTCATGAGAGCAGACAGAAGATAGGCTGAAAAACCATCTCCAAGGTAAGCAGCAGGAGCAAGGCACACATAGACTACTTTGTCTGCTTTTGTTGAGTCTGGTTATACTGGTACCCAAAAACGAGAGTACAAGGAGCCGCTCTCTGGCCATGAGTCCAGCTGGAATGTTCTGGCCACGTTTGCACTATGATCTTCCCAGAACAGAACGGGCATGTGGTAAGCTCTGAACTGTGTTTGGGAACTACTTTGGAAAATGCTAATTGGGCACAAGCCGAAACCATTTTAGCATCCCGGATACCAGTTTAACAGTTTAGCTGACCAAATTTCAGTGCTCGCAACCAATTTCAAAACCCACCTTAAATCGCTAAAATAAACATGCTCTTTATATATATATACAGAATTAAAAAATCCATGACCACAGATACCATATTTTCTCCAGCCCACAGGGTGCATATTATCTGAGCTCCTACTGGAAATCTCACAGTTAGGGAACTAAGAAAGCAGAAGACCCTGGTTCCAAGTTTTATCTAAAATCAAATTATCCATGTTACATTAAGTATGTAGAGTTTCGATTGTATTTTTGATCTTGAATTAAGGAATTTGTGCCACATGTTTCTTTGGAAAAGGAGACCTCAGACAAATGGGGTGCTCAGCCTTCCCAACTAGCTAGATTTTGCTTCCCTGTTCTATTTTGACCATTGTTTGTGTGTATTTCAAAAGCTTCTCTTTGCAGAAAATAAACACTGTAATTAACTTCTGGAGCCTTGATAACCATTCTGGTTATTTAAGATAGGTAACAATGGTCTTGCCCTGTACATTAATTCACTAATTATCCTTATACATGAAATTATTTACCTTAATGCTCTCCCAGTTACGTTTTAGATTTCAGCATTTTCAAAGCAGAAATCTGGTTTTTATTCCATTAGTAAAAATCTGGAGCATTTCCACCGATGGATTTCATGGCTCTGGTCGTGGGATGTATTCTGAACACTGTGCTCATTCCCTCAGGGTAATGTATTTGCAAGCATGATAGATCCCCTTTACATCCACCCTAGCATCAGCAGAATCAGCCTCTGTAAAGCATTTGTGTTTTGACAAATAGGCAAATTTCCATAAAATATTTTTCCTTGGAATTTTTATGACCAACTTACCCATCATCTTATTCACTCATGCATGAAAAATGTCAAAAAGCTATATAAATATTTAGTATGATTTATGATTGTTTTCTGGGCTTGAGAAAGGCTGTGAAACAGCTAAGAAGAGCAAAAGAAATCACAGTCCAGAGAGAATGTGGCAAGGCATCAATTGCTGTTCCTTATTAATCCCTAAAGTACATCCTAGTAAAATGAAATAAATTAGTTAAGCCTGTTCACCAAGCCTTACCATTGTCCCCAAAAGGAACAGCTCCTACTGCTTAAAAATCAACTGAAATGCAGATCATCAAGTTACTGAAATTGGAAAGATATGATTAACCTCTGCAGTTGTTCCATGCTCTTTTATTTCTGTGGAGATCTATATTAATTCCATGTAAATGGTATGAAAATCTGAAAGAAGTGCTTTTCTTATAGAATTTCCATCTTACTTTTACAACACAAAGGATTTGGAATTCTTTGAACAAGTTTCAGAAAAGCATCCAAACTTTCTGATGTTCCTCCCTAAATTTCATGAGATTCTAGGGACACATTAAAGGATTTAAAAGGGTAGAAAATGTACTATATCACTTCTTGAGTCCATAAGTGATTTTCTCTTCTTGCCAACTGTACTCGTGAGACTCAAGGGCACAAGCAGACAGCCAAAGAACATTTATAATGGATTTTTTACATAAAAATTTCATCTAGTCCTGCTGTCCTTGCCTATGCTTTTTTTCCCACCACAAAAAATTATGCTGTAGTGATCACTTCTTAAAAAAAATGAGACAAAATGTTTAAGCAATATGTGAGTTTATTTTTAATAATCCCTAATGTTCATTGTGTTACGCATCCAATGGATTTTAAAAGATTGGCAGACAGCCTACAAATATAACACTAGTACTGTGAAGTTTTAGTGTTACTGGTAAAATTTTATTTTCAGGAATTCAAAAAATAATAATGACACAAAGCATTTAAACAACAAGCTAGCATGTTATAAGATAGCTAGCATGCTATAGAAAACAATGAGTTTATTTATTTGCTATTTATTTGAGTGAGGTATTTATTTGCTCAAACAGTGCATAGAGTGAAGTTTTAAATTTATATGGAGGAAATTAGATATTCCTTTATTTCTATGATATTTTTCAATTTAATTTCAAGTATAAGAAGTATAACAGCAACTTGCAGAACAAAACTAATACTGGTTTGTTTAAAAAAAACCAAAAACTGCGTCTGCTGGTTTCAGAGAAACCTTCAGGTTTCTGTAAAGGGTTTTTTTGCAAAAAGTGTAAGAAGTTAAAGATGAATGTTTCAATTTTTAACTGTTTTTAAAAATTTACTAAATAAAGGAAGTTTCAAATTCAGGATATTTTCAGTAAGACTAAATGTATTTTAAAGGTCTCACATGAAAGATGACTTACACTGATACACTGCTTTTAGTCCATATAGTAAAAGAACAAATACATTAATGCTATAAAGGTTTGCTGTTACAGACAAGGCAGACAAGGCAGATTTGCTCAATTTACCTGATTAGCCTAACTATGGTGAAGTCATACTGGGCTGGTGGGATATAATATAGGAGAGAGTGACACAGATAAAACATTTTAGAGAGTTATGAGTCTCCCAGCTCACAGGTATATTCTAGGTGAATCAGCTGAAAAAAGCATTTGGCAGCAATCGGGATGTTTTGACATGCTTTGACCAGCTACTATCACTAAAAGATTTTAAAACACCTCTTATGGCCATTTTCTATTCAAAATAAACTTCAGGCAGTCTTTAACAGTAGGACCAGTTGTTCTCCAGGTGCCCAGCCCCCTGAGCTGGAACACAGGATGGAGAGCAGAATGAAGCTCCCATAATCCAAGGAGAAATGGTCAGTGAGCTGATACAGAATTTAGGCACACACGTCTATGGGGCCAGATGGGATCCAGCCAGGGGTACTGAGGGGACTGAGAAAAGGACCTGTTTTCTAACATTTACCAACAGTCCTGGCCACCCAGGAGATCCCAGGTAACTGGAAGTTAGGAAATGGTTGAATTATTTTAAAATGGGTAACCTAAGGCATTGTCTTATCCATATTCTCAGGTGAATTTTATGGAGCATGTTGTCCGGAAAAGAACATTATCTTAAAAATATGCAAAAAACATTTCTTCTTAAGTACTGTCTATGCTCATAATGCAGTGTGCTGAAAAGAAGGATTGTATGGTACAAACCAGAAGGCTGGAGAGAGCAGTAGTATCAAATATCTGCTGGTGGAGATGGGCACAGACCTAAGTTCAGATCAACTTCTTTTTGCCAGTCATCTGTAGATAGAGGAGCTCATGGGCCTCCGTTAGACCTTTCTTCTAACAAGGGCCTGTTTATCCAGGACAAGATGTACAACTAAGACATTAATGACCTGGTGATGAAATGTATAGTCATTTTTGTAAGCAAAAACACAACATTGACATAGTTAAGTGCTGTTAACTACTGGAATTAATGGGCATTGTTGCCTGGCATAGCTGTCTAGTTTCACAAAAGCTACTGAATCCATAACAAATGATAATTCCTGTCACTGTAGTTTTCTTTATTTGATTTAAAATCGTGGCCATGAGGTAAGAGTCCTGAGTCTTAATACTAGTCCTCTGAGTTAGAATCCTGCAAAATTCCAATTCAAAGGGTTATTTTAACTTTATTTTTTTTTAAAACCATTACATTTAATTTAAATAGCTCAAGAAATGCAGGACTTAAAGAAAAACAGATCCTGCCATTTTATGGCCTTCTTCCGTTTTTGTTTTTAGGGAAGTTGAGAGGAGCTGTGCATGCTCAGCACGTCAAAGGGCAGCCCTGAACTGCACTAAGTTACTGCAGTGAACCTGCAGAGTCCAAAAAGTCACTGCAGGACGACTGCACCTCCTGCTTCATCTGTAATCTTCAATGGGCTGTTCCTTGAGTCATGACACTAAGCCTCCTCTTCTTATCAGATTAAACTCATAAATCTCAATGTTGTTAAGGTGTTTCTCCCCATGGTAGGGGAGGGCTGCTTCCTGTGGCCATGTGTGCATGACTGTTTTCTAAGAACAGTAGGAAAAGGTGAAGCTGTTCCACCCCGAGAGAGGCAAATTGGTAGAAAGTTTGAAAGAAAGGCCTGAGGCTCTCTTCATGGACTGCAAGAAAACAGATATATTTTTATTACCATTGAGTTACACAGTAGTTTACTGATTTTCTCTCCTATCTGAGCTTGTATTATTTATGCAACAAGTAGAGACTGGAAGGGATTTACAAGAAAACATACAACTTCTGAATCTTTGGTTCTACTTTTAGTCATGTTACCATGACCAAAATGTATGCTAAATGCATAAATAACCTAGGAACCTCAGTTGCTGTCTTTCTGGTACAACAGCACAGCTTTAAAAGGAGCAGTAAGCAGGTTTGTATTTTATAACACATTACGTGCTGGATAGAGACCTCTGTAGGTTAAGTTGCCTTCAGGCTGTGGAAAATTGTACTCAGGTTTTAATACCTCTCAGGTAAATCTGCTGCTAAGCTGACCACTTTGCAAAAGCCAGTGAACACCACCTTCTCCTCCAGAAAGCTGTTTTAAAAGCTGACATAAGAGACTCCAACTTGTGAGAGCCCTGGTCCTACTAAAGCATGTGAACTGGGCTTTAGTCATGTTTATGGTATTGGGACCCTTAGGGAAATTTGGCACCATGAAGCTGAGCTCCTGGATCCCATTAAGGCCTGGGTCGATCTGGGCATGCACACAATGCAGAACTGCAGGTGCCTAGAAAGCAGCCAGGTCCAAATGTGATATGATTGGTGAGTTCTGATGTTTTCAGAGTTACTCAGATGATGAGTTGGGATTGAAATGGGAGGAGAAGGGAGAATGATCTGCAGTTTACAACTTAGATATCTAAAGAATACACAAAGTTCTATTACAGATTATTGCACTTTTTTTTTTCTTCTTCTTTTCATCAGGCAATTAAGACTTTTAAATACAAATATAAAGTCCAATATAAAGATGGCCCAAATTCTACTTACATGGATGGAAAATGTTTTGATTTATGCTGATGTAAATAATAAAAATTAGTTGAATAGCATGAAAAAAGTTATTCCACTCCCCACTTTTCCGAGAAATAAATTCCCACACACACACACCTCCCAGAAGGTTTAGAAATAAGCTAAGTAGACACCAAGTTTGGGGACTAAAATACTTTGTCTGAGAAAGCAAATGAATCAATGAACATCAGAGGATAATGAGAACCAGATTTCCCTAAGTTAATTTCTGGGTATATAATGGCTTTGGCTAAAGTCTGGTATAGAATATTCATGATGCAAAAAATTCTATCACCCATGGTAAAATACATTTTGTGGAAAAAAGAAAAGGAAAAATCCTATACTGTTCATGGAGCCAATATTTTCTGCTACAAAGTTGTCAATCTGGTACAGTTCACTTACTTTTATAGAAATTTTTATGCATGTGTATATCTATACCTAAATATATCTATGCACATACAGTCACAAAAAACTCTTACTGCTGCAATACTCTACTGATTCCCAGAATCCAGTAAATCAATGTGTTGCAATTATAGCAAGTATTTACTTTGCTACCTATCTGCCCAAAATGCCAGTTGAAGCCAAAATCGATAGGAAATCTTTTTACAGCACATCCAGAGGACATGTTTGCCCCTGTGCAATGTAACAGTGCAATATGCAATTAATTTAATCATGGACCTAATGCATATGCCATGTACTCTTCTGAATACTGACCCGTGGTCCTCCTTTGTATTTCTCTTGCAATGTTATCAATGTCAGAGCAGTCCAGCTTTGGAGTGCTACTGTTGTTCTAGCTTGTGGTCCTGCTAAAGATAATTCAAGTGTTTCCTCTGCTTGTACAAAAGCCAAGTCCTACCATTGCTTTCATATTCTGGCCTGCTTAGCTCTGAGCCTGCTCTCACAAACTTGAAAGCACAGCTCTTGTGCTGAACTTCCCATCCACAAAACACATGATCTTCACAAAAAAGACATGACAAGTTACACCATGGGAAACTGAGGTATGCGGAGTGAGAAGTGACTCATCCTGAGTTACACAGCTCGGCTAAGAAGAGAAGAAATTACCCTGTGGGTGCTGCTGCTTCTAAAATATTTGTATATACTCTGCGATTAATGAATCATTCACTGACTGTAAAGGTAGGAAAAAAGATTTTACATAACTCTCCATGGAGTTCATAACTTAAGCAAACAGCTTGAAATCTTTCAGCACAATAATGCTCATAAATAATTAATGATTGCCTTCCCAAAGACAATATTTTGCAGTAATTTTGAACAAGATTGCTAGATAGAGTGAGAGAAAAAATGTATCAGGTCACAGTCTATCTGACCTAGAGCTACATAAAACTGGGTAACATTCAATTATGTTGAATGTCAGATTTTGTTTTAGTTATTTTTCCTTGTGGGAAAAAATGTTTTCTAGTGCATTCCAGAGTCCTTGCAGTGTTAAAGTTCATTTTATTGATCTGAGAATAAAATTTTCAATATACAACAACCTGAGCCCCCTTCTGAATCTCCTTGGAGATCTCACTGTCAGATGCCACCACCATGAAACAGCAAATGGTCTTACAAAGTCTTGGATCAGCAGGTACATTTCCCAGGCCTGTCTATGATGCTAAAACCTAATTTATCCACACATCTTCAGACTGGGAAGAGTCTTGCTTAAAGAATAATCAAACTGAAACCAGTGTGATTCCACATGAACAAGAAAAAACTCAAATCCTCAGGGTCATTTCCTGAACTGGAAAATGTACCTAGTACTCCAGTGAGAATTTTCTGACTTGAAAGACAGAAAGTTCTGGGAACTTTGGTAATCTATAAATATTTTCATTTTCACTACAAATATGATGAAGAAAGCAGATCACTTTGCTCTACTGACTCTTCTTAAGAATGACCCTCATATACAGATGCATATTTTAAAGCGCAAATGCATTTTGAGGTGGAAAGTGCTCTTTATGTATAAGATATTCTGTCAAACAAGCTCCAAACCACAAATGTCAGATCTTGAACCAGATATGCATCTTTAATTCCCCAAAGGATTTGTTAGTGGGGGAGGGATTGGACAGTACTGGGTCAGGAGTTCTGTCTTGGCTCAGCATGCAAATAAATTCAAGCCATAAAGTTTGGATCCAAATTTCCCCTGGAGTTAATTGGGGTTTGGATCAAATGTTCCATCTCTAATTATGACTCATATTAATAACATTGGGGAGTGTGATTTTTTTCCAAAGTGCTCTGAGTTGCTCTTATTATGATCCCATTGAATACTAAGCTAAAACTCTTATTTTTAATGCAGGGAAAAAAGTCTGCTTTAAACACTTATGAAAATCTCTTCTTCCTGCCTTCCCTCCTTGTTTCCCTGCGCCACCTCTCCCCCTGCCCAAGTCAATGTGTTTAGCTCATTCTCTGTAAAAATTTCAAAGCAGTGAAAATACCATCTGTTAAAAATTCCAGTTCTGTGTTTTTGATAAAAGGGAAAGCTGAGAACTGGAAGTTTCAGTGATGGTTAGGAGGCAATATTTGCATCAATACTATTGGAATACAAATCCATTTAATGCGATGAGTCTTATTTGTATAATAATAGGTTAGATCAGATGCCTTGAAGTATGCAAAATTTTCTCCAGTCAAGCTCTTGACATTTCAATGGGGTCAGTTAAAACATTTGCCTTCAAATTTGCTTTGAACTGAAAACTGCGGGGAGGAGTTACTGATAGGGGTTTTGAACTAGAAAAGGATCTGTAGATAAATTGATTTTTTGTTGTTGTTGAGAATAAAACTGGAGTGATTAGGCAAAGTTTTTGCATTCTTCAGCTTTTCAGTGGAAAATTTGAGGTGGGGGGTGGCGTATATATTCTTGTTTCTGTTATGTTTTGGGAAGATTGTTTTGCTTTTTCTGTGGGAAATATCCAATATTTCCAATCAGCTCAAGTTATAAGTGCTGCCAGGAATCTCTATAGACTCCAAACCCATTAGAAATTCCTTAGTTGCTTTTTGCATCTAGTTGAGTATGTCAGTATTTGCACACCACCAAAAAAAAAAAAAAAAAAGAAGAAAGAAATCAGGATGCTTTAGCCTGGTGGTTGTGACTTTGAAAAGAAATAATGCTGCTCAAGGCCTCATCTAAGTGCCATGAATACATTGTTGGTGAATTCAAAGACGAATACCTATTTTCTCCAGCTGCTCCCAGGAGAACTCAGCCAATGAGCTCAAGCCCTTGCAGGGTGGTGGTGGAGGGAAGGAACAAGCAGAACATGTCAGAAACTGGAGTTTCCACAGTCTCCCTATGCTATTTTCCTGTAGTACAGCATGCACATGGCCATATGTGTGTTTATCTGTCTGTGCGTATCTGCGCGTACGCAGCCGTGCAGGGGTAGTTGATAACAGTAGGAGAAGTTCAAGTGGTGTCTGCACTCTCCATCTCTACTCAACTAAACACTTTTGTAGCAAAGTCATGAGCAAGGCCATGCAGGAGGTATACAAGTGTTTTAATGCAAACCACTTATGCTCTTTATTTTCTATCTTATCAAGGGGAAAGCTGTACGTGAGCTGAGGTGAGCTGTTCAAGTCAAAATTTACGATGACATTTAAAATCAGCAAATCTTGCTGTAGCCCTAAAGGTTGAAGCATACATACACACTTCATATAATATGATCCCGAGCAGCCACCAAATTGGAGGTTAAAAGCATTGTACACATTGCTACCAGTTGCCACATCAACATTTCAGATACGCACATGCCATTTAAGAGCAGATGTCGTGGAGCTTGCTGATGCCATAACTTAAAAAGCAATTGGGCTGTGTGCTGGCTGGGACAACAATGCAGGCATTATAACAATCTCACTTGAGCAGCCATTAAGACATCTCCAGCACACTGTTGCACTACTAAAACGTAATTCCCAGTAGACAATAATCTTAGACCCCTTGACTGTGAATCACGAGCAGTAAATGGCTGACGGGAAGGTTAACAACGGGCTCTGTGGGCAGTCTGACATTGTACAGGTGCGCATCATCACAGTAAAGTAATTAACAGGTACTTAAAGGAATGTACATTTAAGCTCAAAAAACCTGTTAAGAGACTTCCTAAGCGGACTGCTATTTTTTTTGTAAACCCCACTTATGTTTTATGACCAGGTAAAAGGACTGCAGGGCACAAATCCAATCTAAAAGTAGATCTGCAATCAATAGATCTCCTATCAGTGCTAGGCTCTCCATCAACAGTACTGTTTTATAACTTCATGACATGTTCCTGACTCAGGATTTAAAGCAATTCAACAATGCAGTCTGACCCCTATAAAGAAAGTAAGAAAGAAAAAAAAATCCAGTAATTTAATATTTTACCCAGGAAAAGGATGAAAAAAATTATTAAGAAATGTAAATTATTTATTAGGAAAGATAATGTGGTATGTATAGATATATATAGGAATATGTATTTATACATGTGTGTATATGTACTCACACACATACACAAACCATGAACTCCACCCGATATATATCTACACACTTTTCTTTGCATAGTATTGGACTTATTTGGGCAGGAAACAAAAGTCCAATATAGAAGGAGAGGCAGTGAACTTGAGTTTGCAGCAGGGACTGCAATTTTATGTGCTGAACTAATGAGTAGTAATGGGAGAGGCTAGAGTTCCCTCAGCATTTCCTCTTCTATTTCTTCTCTCTCTGCTCTAGTAAATCCAAGTCTGGCATATATAGCAGATAAAGAGTTTTAAATGCACAATTTTATCCAAGGCTCTTTATAGAAGTAACAAGATCATCTGCTTAATAAGTGCTTGATTCCGTCCTCTGCCTGCAAAACTCTGGCTTAACCTTCTAATCATCAAAGGATCTTCCCCAGGGGTTGGTGTGCTGCCTGCCTGGGTTGGCCAGCCCAGGTTTACCAGCATTTTTCCTAATGGCAGATTTGGACCTTGTGGGATAGTTTAAGGGTCGAACCGGTATCAAACCAAGAAACAAATTTATTTATTGAAAACATATTTCTCCACAAAATGGCATTTGCATAACTGCTGTGAAATATGAAGAAACAAAACCAGTCACAGTGATGTTATTATCCTGTGTTTTGTCAATTTGTCATGGGTCTTCCAATTTTTGAGAATAAAGGTGGGGTTGGTTTTACCTGACACAGTGCAGGTCCCTGGGGTTTGGAGAATCTGTAGCTCCTATGTCTTTGCCAAAGAGGGCAAAAGGGATGGGGAGGTCTTGCCTTACCCCTTGTACTGAGGCTGATTTGATTAAATACAGTGACAGGGCACTGTCAGCGCAGGCAGAGATGTGCCTGCAAAGGCATAGGTCTGCCTCCTAAAGGCATGGATTGGCCTTTCTCTTGCTCTCTTCTCACAAATTAGAAGGTTTTCTTGGTCTCCGTCCCTCTTACATATTTCTTGCAGCTCCCTTCTGTAAAGCAAACCTACCCTGCTTCTCTCGCATCTTCTGCCCAAGAAGAAGGACACCTGGACTCTTCTCCCTCCTGGCTGCAGCAATGGCTTTGCTGCAGAGGCTCCCGCATTGCCACAATGGCACAGTGCTCCTGCTTTCATTTGGCATGGTAAAAATACTCCCATGGAAAGCGTTTCAGACACTCTGGACTACTTCTTTTGCTGCTGTGGGAGTCAAACCCTGAGGAAATCTGGCACATTTGTTCGGACATTTTTGCATTAATACATTTACTTCAAAACAGCATTAGCATGAGCATATGTTTGTTTTATAAAGTCTTAATATCATCCAGAAGAAAATGCTTTGGAACCATTACACAGATACATGTCACCAGAATTCTTTCCAAGCTCTCCATGCACATTTCATGCTAAGCCTATGTGTTCTATATGAGATGTTATTTTTGCCATACATATTAGTACTATCTCATCTTTCCCTTATTGAGATTTTGATTTCATTTAATCTCCTCTAGTTCAGGAACCTTTGACTGAAGCCAGAGTAGTTCCTTTGTGTAAAAGAAATGCATGAAAAAAAACTCTAAACACTAGTTCACTCTGTTAAGGTCTGAAAAGCATTATATGAAACCATCAAAATGTATTGCTATTTTTATTCAAAGTAGGTATGGTAATATAGCTTAAAAGTACAGATCTCTGCCTGGAGTGGAATTCACTTCACCTTGCTAAATCTTCCTAGAAGTTACACATCTAAGGTAAACCACACACTAGATTTCCTTTAGAGTCAAAAGAAAGATATAGGCTAGGCCAGTTTTCCCACACAGATGTGTGTATTATCCTCTAGAAGCGCCTAATTGTCCAAAATTTAGACTTAATAGAAGATTAAAGTTAGTTTACACTAATCATCTGTGTTACACATCTAAATCATCACATCTAAAATCATGTGATAAGAATTTCACCTCTCACGTAGAGAGCTTCACAGAGGGGATTAACATGAGGCTGCTCTTTATCAGCTAAGAATATGATTTAATAAGAATATTTTTTCCTTCTTTTTTAATACATATATGCAAATAAAAGGTTTTACTGGTTGATGACTGATCTTAAGAAACACACTGAAATGTGGTGTATGCTATAATATATGATTGATACATAGTTTTAATATCCCTTGTGTTATTGTTCCATTATAAGAACAATATAAGCAGGGAATAAAAATATTTCCAAATGTTCAGCACACTTAGTTAGTCCAAATCAAGCCTCAAAGTTTGATAAGTGCTGCCCTTAGAGCCTTAATTTTTTTGCTAATCAGGCAATTGATATAATTTGCAATGTTCTTTGGACAAAAAAAGAAAAAGAAAAGAAAGATTAAGGAAGATATTAGTTACCACTAACACATTCGGAAGCAAAAAGGCTCAAAAAAGATGAAATCTGATCAAAATAAATAAATACTTGCAAGCTTTCAGGTTATCACTTTCAGACAAAAATGTCTCTAATGTTAATAAGGGATGTAGGCCAAAGGCTTTAGAAGTTGCTATTCTTAAAAAAAAACTCCATGATTTATTTGATTTTTTTCCAAACTTGAATGTCATGAACCAGACATACATAATTATATTATTTGTCTTATGCAAGTGAACAAGAATAAATTAAAACTGGACATGTTGCAACAGGGCTGTTGACATTATATACAAAGTCTGCTTATTGTCATAAGATACTCTTAACCTTTAAGCCAAAATCTTTCAAAACTATTAGTGTTAAATCTAGCAGCTGTTGTCAAATTTTTCCCTTTCTCCGCTTTATGCATTGTGCTTTATTTGAAATGTTTGTTTTATTTGTGTATATAACTTTCTGCAAGCTGTCCCTTGAAAGCTCAAGAGATTAAATAAGTAGGTTGAGCTGGTTCAAAGGAACAAAAGTTAACAAATTAAAAGAAAACTTTCTAAAATGAATGTGTAAACCATTAAAATATTTAGCTGTATTTGCATTGGATAGTTTCCTCGATATAAAACAATATGGATTGTTTAAATAAATGGGGTTAAGGGAAACTTATTTCTACTGTAAAGTTTATTAAAGCTTTAGGAATGATGACCTCCATCCTTCAAACGCTTACGTGTTTAACTTAAGGCATGGAATAATCTCATCCTGGCAGCACTAGACAGGCCTCACCACTGTGTCTTCCAGCAAGACAAAGACACAGAAGGCATCCAAAGACTGGAAAAGGAGGTAATGGACTCCCCTGTGCTTTTGTCTAGCCCTTGCCTGAATGCGTAAGCCACAGTCTAGAAACTGTTTCCTGACTATCTGTGAACAGCGAGAGAGTCTCTGTAGATGTTATTACAAGAATAGGCTCAAGTAGGAAAGACCTCAGAGTTCACATAAGAAGCAGAAAAACAAGCTGGAAGCTTTTGTACTATTTCAGTGTGTGATTTTTAGAGTTAATCTGCAGGGAGATGAGGACACACGCATGTGTCTTGTAGCACGGGGTGTGTCCTATGCCATTTTATAGCTGTGAAGTGGACTTGGAAGATTCTTTATCTGACACAAAGACCACGAGTTTTCTACAGTCAGTGGCTATGCCTGGAGAACACAGCCTGATTATGAACTCCAGCATGGTGATGATCTGATGCCCCTGTGCCCTTCCCTGGACTCAGGCTGTGTCTCTAATTCTGTGCTGTGTGGCATTGGCCACACGGCCATGGCTCAGACAGAGCTCAGCCGCTTGTCTCTCTGGAGAGTGGGCAGGGCAGGTGGAGCAAAATGATTTCTGACTGAACCTCACACAGACCCTGCTATGACCAGAGTGAGAGACGACTTACGGTAAGGTGAAGCAGAAAGTGAGGAGCTGTGAGAAGAATTCCAGGAGACAAAAACCCATGAAGTACTCAAAAGGGAACAGTAAAATAAGGGAGTGCCAGAGAGAATAGAATCGTGTGCATGAAAGAAAGATCTTTCTGTTTGGAATGCTGACTAAAGGATTCCCAGAAAGAGGAAGAAAAAATTACTTTAAATCAAATCCCTTTTTTTTTTTTTTTAGTAGAGTGCTACACTATATTTGCAAATAGGCAGGACTACATCTATCTCAATTTGCCTTGAGAATTAAAAGAAGTTCCAAGGTGCCAAACCTTGCCTTGCCAAATCCCAGTTTCAGGTTCAAAAGGGCAGAACTTTCCAAGAACTTCACAGAGTTACTCAGTGAAACAAGAGAGAACTTGGTACCTATTATTTTTCCATGTTACTTTGATATTTCCAGTCAAATTGAGTAACGCTTTCCCCCAAATTTGTTTCTTTATATGTAGAATTATAACTTGAGGTCCAAATGGCCTTTCAAATCTAGATTAGAGGTTGAAGTGCATGTATGAGAACAGTCTTTACTATTGTATGTGCCGTTTTTAAAAATATATTTCCAGACTTGAGTTAAAGCCTTTTCTTCCAGGGGAAAAAGAAAAAAATAAAGATGAGGAAAAAGAATGTATGAAAGGTTTTGCTTTCCTATGCAAGTCTTACAAATATTGTCACTAGATCTAATCAGCCTAACCTGCTGAGTGCATGACATTTAATATAAGCTTGTTTTACACTTCTTCTCTTCATTATTCTTGCACTATCTAACCTATTATTTCTCATATAACTGTTGAAGAATTAAGACCTCTTACCTGGCATCCACAGCCAAAAAACAAAGAATGTTGACTTTAGTCATTAGCCAGTCGGGTTTTTCAGTTTTCGTTGCAGTCTTAACCACTGACATATAATTACCAGGAAAGCCAAGCAGATTATTGTTCAGTATATACAGAAATCTGAATTCAGATTAAAAAAAATGCCTGATCCATGTAAAAACAGTATCATTCCGAAAGATCTACATTACCAGTAAAATGCTGAAACTGAAAGTTTAGCATCAATTCAGTGCTATTTAGTTATAATTATTGGATAATTATATGAAAAAAGAGGTAATATTAATATCTTCTACATCTCACAGGTTGGCACTCAGCACCTGGGATGGACTCCTTTAGCTTTCGGAAAGTCAAGCAAAAAGACCAGGCTGCTTCTTTAAACTCTACCTGTAATCAAAGGTGAAAATTACACACCTCTAGAAGAAATTTTACCTAAAATGTTCTCCTCAGCTGTCTCTCATTTTTCACGACAGATAGACAAAATGCTTAGCTTTATTTGCCTTTTATGAATTTCACCCTCATTTTTCATCTGACTGGCCAAGCATGTGCACCAGAGCCAATGGGGCAGAACTAGTGCAGCTCACCAGAGATGATGCAAATGATCTAGCCCAGTTTGCCACTAGGAATTAAGTCTTGCCTCTCAGTAAATTACTACTGCATGCATTTCAGTGGTGCAGTGACAGCACTGTGACAATAAGTCTGGTTGTGCTTTTCTATCCGTCACCACATTGTAGCAAAAAAACCTTTGTCACATAGAGGAGATGGCAGGAGGAGTGGCCCTCACCAGCCAACAAGAGAAATACATAAGCAAAATGGATGCTGAAAGTGATACACAGAACTGAGAAAGCAAAAAGTGTGAAAAGCTAGACACAAGATTTTTAAAATTATTTGGTGGGTTTTTTTCCCCAGGGAACCTGATTAAATGTCAATGTGAAATAGGCAGGAAGGATCACACAGGGAGGGCCAGGAGGGTGGGTTTTGGAAGCCAAGTGAGACCAGAACAAAGAATCTGCCAGGGATGCTCCATGAGCATGGAGATGAGAAAATTCACTACCCAAAATGTGCAGAGCACCCTAGCAGCGCTCAGAGCTCTGCACAGAGCTCACTGTTGCTGTTCAAGCTGCCTGGAGAAAATCACCTTCTGCTTCATGCACACATTGCCTCTGTTCTCTGCCTCTGCTGCCAGTGACCCATCATAATAACAGTCCCTGGGCACAAAAAAAAAAAAAAAAGGG
>VZRL01006030.1:583876-598742 GCA_013397895.1 Origma solitaria
GCCTGCATTTCAGAAGCCATCTCTCAGGCGAAAAGAATAAAAATGTATCATGGAAATTTTTCAATAACAGACCCATCATCTGGGCTGGGCTCTTATGTACTAGAGATCCATGCATGGAGAGGTCCTTGGCTCATAGCTTCCCTTCTGCACCAGAGGAAACTGGTGGCTTGTATTTTATTGTAATGATTTCCGTAGCTTTTGGATGGCCTCCTCTTTAGAGAATGTGATATACACAGAGCATCTTCCACTTGCTGAAAGAGGCTGGGGAGGAGGAGGAGCCCAACAGTAGAATTTTGTAACATTTATTTGTTTGGATAATTTACTAAGGGTTTGCTAGAATAATTCCGTGGAAAGATTCACTCTTCTTTGTTATAACATAGACTGGAAGCTTAATTTTGTTTGTAAAGCTCTAAAATTACCTTAGTCTGCTGGAAGATACATTATTTAACAAGCTCCCTGGTTAAAATAAGAAGCTGTTTAACAGCAGTGAGCACTATCACTCTGTATTAACTGAAGCTCAAGCTCAGATGTCTGGACACAGGCAAGATGCCTTCTCTCTGGTGTTCATGAGGCAAATTGGGAGGAAGAAAATGCAGATCTGAACAGGAGATAGAAGGAAATTGTTTACCTGGGTCAAAAAACAAAAGAAGATATATTACAGAAAACATATGGTTGCTATTTAATTTATGCTTTATCATTTTTCATTCTGACATTAACATTGCTATGAGTGGGGTGAGAGCACTGTACATTGTACAATGTAATATAAAATGAGGGCTACCACTCCTTGCCAGAGGAAACGTGATTCAGAAACAATTTGGGGGCAATTGCAAGGTGATGTGGCACAGAGAACCAGAAGCTATTGAAATTTTAAACATCATTTCTGGACAATATAAGACTCGCTGCAAAATGACTTGTAAAAACATGAAAACGTTCCTTTCCTGACCCCAGAGAATTAGAAATCTTTAAATATCAGTTCAAACAATGCCTTTTAAAGGGCACCACACTTTTTCATTGCCAGCTACCATTATTTTTAACAGTTTGTTAAGCATACCGCAATAAAGAAAGATTAATGGCCAAGATATAACCCAGAAATGAGAAGGGCCACATTGAGATCTGTTACATACAGGACATCAGTAGTGAGGCATAAACAGAGTATTTAAATAGAAAATTCACCCTCAAAACATTCAAAAATCCCAAAATATGTGATTGAAATGGGGTAGAAAGATAAACAATACTTTATTAAGAAGAATGAAAAAATATTAATGATAAAATATACTTTATGGATTGAAGGAATACTGTAATTATACAAGTATTAATAAGAGGATGAAGAAATGACAAAAATACATTCACTTACAAGTATATTAATTTTGCATTTAATCAGCAAAGGAATAAAAAGCACCTGTAAGCCATCTCTTAATGACATTTTCTAGAAACATACCCAGTTAAAAAGTTTGGTAGAAAAGTAGTTTAAGTAACAGAATTAATCCCACACAGTTGTTCCCATCTAAAATTCTATTGCCTATTTTAAGATTTTTGAAATTTTTTCCTGAAAATTGAGAGTGATAGGGATTTCTGCAGAAAGGAAATTAACCTATTTCTGTAGGATAAAAAGTATTCTTGGAGGATGACTACTTGAAAAAGCTCCGCAAAAAAAAAAAAAAAACCAAAAAAAACCCAACAAAATAAAATCAGTAGGCATTTCAGGATACCGTTTTTGAGGTGTATTTTTAATCTCTGAGCCTTGAAACAGCTTTTCATTATGAAATCTCACAAAATAAGATCATCTGAATAACTGGAACTTCAATAAATAGAAAACGAATACTATTGGGGGCATGTTAATGTCCTGAAATTTTAAAAGTGTAAATAAGGGTCCTGATCATATTTCAGTGACCAAACATCCTTGTTTAAGATAGCTGACAGCTTTGGTTTTCCTTAATACAAGCATAAATTTTAAAAGGTAAAAAGTATTCTGTTTTTTCATTTGTGATATAAAAAGTATTAGAAATTACCAGAAAATATTTAAAATTAACCGAACAACAAATTATGTGTGTGTATATGTATACACACATGTAATCTGCATATGTAGAAAGCAAGCTGATACCAGTCCAGGCAGAAATTCCATTACATTTTCCCATGCTTTCTGGTCTCCAGAACATAATTTATTTTTGTTTTCAGTTCTGTTCACTATGAAAACACTGAAGGCACAACAGGAGAGATGTGTCCCTGTGCTCTTGAAGGGACATTTATGGGCTGTTTGCCTGATGCTCACACTCACTGTGACCAGTTAGATTTACTTTGCACATCCTGGTGGGAACAAAGCTGCTGAAGAAAATACAAAATCAATTGCTTTCTTTCCCCTTGCAAACCAAACTGGCAATATGAGGCCCTGTTTGACTCAGATTTATAGCTTAAGAGAAACAGTTTAAACTACAATCAATACTGAAATTCTGCACTCCTTGATTTCAACATCTTTGAATATGGGTATCATTATTGTAACTATTTTTATTTTCATATGCACAGTATAACTTTATCCATGGCTAAAAAGATCTTAAAAGTTTGTGCAGATGTTGATGAAATGATTTCAGTAAACCTAATGGCAGAAAAACTACAGTAATGGTTTATTAAACCTGATATAGTCATCAAGCTTAGCATTATGGAATAACTATAAATGATGTCTGAAGAGCTGATACTTGAATAATAACCTTTTAGTAAAGGCCAAATCATTTATTAGAAGTTATTATAGACTGGCCAGATCAATAACACCTACTAATGTGCCTTTAACCATCCATAACAAATAGTACTATAGTATATAATACATTTCTAATATCTAGTATTCAATTACAAACCTCTGTACAAACCATTTATTTGAAACCTTACTATAATGTTTTATTACTGTATTAGTGATTTACTTTGTCATGCTTATTTGGTTAATTTACTATATAAATCTTGCATCTGATCCTACAGCCTACATTACTGAGGAATCCTCTGAGAAGACATAAAAGACAAGTTCGCAAGAGAGGCAATTGTTGGGTTGAGTCTCCTATTTTCTTACCTGAAATATTTCATGTGTAATTTCTATCTTTGTCAACAGACTGATATTTTAAAGAGATTTTGTAGGAAACTATCCTGAAAGTTACGAGTCGCCCTTCCGGGACAGATGAATGAAAGCAATGTTGGCCCCTCATGGTCCTTGCACACTGGAGAAGCTGGAGTCCTGCGCTCGTGTCACTGCCAGCGTGAACTGCCATCAAGTCAGTAAAAAGCAACTGGCTGGTGGGTATTTCTGAGAAGAAAGTGACCTTTTGAGATTTGAGGAGACTTGGAAGTCTGCAAACACAGAAGGATCCAAATCAAGTGAAACTGATTTTAAAAAAAGTAAGGAAAACAATCTGGCAAGTTCAACTACACTGGCATATCCTTAATGTATTTGCCAAAGAGCTCAACTGGGGCTCAGGAAAGGGGCTGCATAAGTCAGAAATTTTATTTGTGACATTGAAGTCAAAATGTGCTTCTAGACGCACATTCAACATCCATCTTGCATCACACCTTTGGCTCTTCCTTTTATTTAGGCATCAGAGTCTGGTGCCTCTGCTGATGTTTCACGGTGCAACAAATCAGTCCATTGTGACAAAATAATTCAAAATTTGATCACCTATTTCCTGCTTCCTTCTCTCCCTTCTCTGTAGCACAACTGAAGTTATCTGGAATATAAAATACTCTTATTCAGCTTTCCTCTGAGCTTTTTTGGAGCAAATCCATAACCTTTTGCACGAACAGAAGCAGGGGCTGCAACTTCAGCCTCTTCATGCAGCCCTGTAACCTCAGGGTATTGAGTAGCTCTAGCCTTTTCTCTGTGACCCAGAGATCGATTACAATATTTGCATAGCAGTAAAATGCCACTTCAGAAGTGTCTGTTACCCCTTGGCTGGGGTACCTCTGCAGCAGATGAAGAAAAATGCAGTTTGGGTCCTGCCAGAACTCAGGAAAACCTCTTATTTTGGATCAAATCCAAATATTCTGAGTATTTCCCCCCAGGGCTACGGAGAAACTGGATAGAGAATTGAAAGAAAAGGAAAGCTGTAATTTATAATTTTAAAATTAGGAGTCCAAAGTGGTAGTCGCAAAGAAATTTTATGATTGGAAAATCCCGCTGTTTGGAACTTTGGAAAATGTTGTCCACTATCTTATTTGTTTGACTTCTGCAAGTGATTTAAAACCATCCAGAGAAGATGACAACCATAAGTACAGTAGCAAATAATACTGATATGATAAATTATACATCTTTTTAGAAACTGAAAAAAATGAAACAAAACAAAGCTTGTTGTCAGTGTTGTGTAACTCTGATTTACCAAATTGTCAGTTTCCACATATCTTTCTTCCTGAAGACCAAGAAAAGCCCAACTGATTTAAACTAGGTTATTAAACATTTGTATGTTTTTGGATTTGAATACATTAACATAATAGAATAATGGATTGTAAGTAGTTCATCAGTAAATAATCCACAATTATGGAGTTTGCAGACTGATTGAAAATAAATAGCAGCATATTGTATAATTAAGCCATAATCAAATGTCTCACTATATACAAATGATAAAGTGTCCCCCTGGGCCACGGCCATGTGCTGAGGGTTTTATTTAGTTCAATAGCAAAAGCCTTTCTGTGCCAAGTTTACACAAAAGAAAAGTTAGTGAATTGCTAGGAATAAAGTTGACTGATCTCTCCATACAGTGTAATAATTAGAGCCAGCATTACTCTGTGCACATTTTGGATACAGTATTTTGCAAGAACTAGCAAGATTAACCCTCACTGCTACTCAGCAGCAGCTTTCGCTGGCCAAAGAAATGCTATTTTTTGGGTTGTATAAAAAACCAGTAATATTTCCATTAAATTGTGATTCACATCCCATTAGTAATACTATTCAGCTTCACTTTCAAGCAAAGAAAGTTAAATTTCCTACATTTTAAAGTAATCTCAGAAACGATGGGTTTGAGATTCTGAGAAAAACTTGGTGTGGGTCCTGAGTTCTGCCTGAGACCCTCAAGTGATGGGTTTGGACATGCAAGAAGATATAGGAGTTCATTGTTTCTGTTTACAAGGCTAGACACTGGTCAAGAATACTTTAAAGCAAGAATCTTTGCTTTTCCAGTGTAGACTTTCATTTGGAAAATTGTGGTGAAATGAAAGGGCTGATTACCTTTCTTCTGAAAGAAGGTGTTTTATAATTAAGAATGAGACTATTTAGCAGAACATTTAAGAAGGTCAGA
Organism: Origma solitaria; assembly: GCA_013397895.1. NCBI lineage: Eukaryota > Metazoa > Chordata > Aves > Passeriformes > Acanthizidae > Origma > Origma solitaria. Next base: position 589,141 of record VZRL01006030.1, read on the forward strand.
AAATCTTGAAATAGGGACAAAGCATATTAGCAAGAAGAATATGCATCAGAAAAGAGCTGCTTTCAAAAGAAGTCTAAATGCAAGCAGATGAATGTTACTGAAAGGGCTGTCATTTGCAGCCTCTCAATCATTGCTGCTAAAAACTCTGTTATACCTGATGGTTAATCTGAAAAGGGAAAAACAGGGATTAACTTGCTATTTTTGTTGGTGCAGGCAGCACTAGTGCCTCGTATTGGATCTAACACCCTTTGCTTATTGTTTTCCATCTTGTGTGCTCAGGTACCAGTAATACCCCTCAGAAATCAATGCTGCCTTCTAACAATCTGAATTTTAAACTGCCCATGGCTCTAGAAAAATTAGTCTTGGGACTAAGGCAGCTGCGCAGGTGGTATTTCAGGATTTGACCTACTGTGTAGATTATAACCTTCAAGTGGTTCTCTGGAATTATGAACTCATCCAGTGTTGGATAGATTCTGATAAAGCCTTGAGCAGCACTGGGAGTCGCCATCCCTCTGGGGCTGTCAGCTTCGTGCTGAAAGCCAGGATCGCCAGGAAGAAATGCTCAAGGCAAAATCCTATGGCCTTGATCCGTACACTTAGAGCAGTGTTATACAGAACAGGTTTAGAGTTCCTTCCCTGCTTTCATGCCACTTTTGGTAATCACTGCACAGTTCTGGAGTCTGACTTAGTAAGGGAGAGAAGATGAACTTGTACACCACAAGGTAACAACACCATGGTTTCTTCTGTTTTTTTGATTCAACCCTGTGGTTTGTGCTATAAAACTCCTATAAAGCTTCTTCACTGTTTAATGCATGATGTTGAACCCTAGGTTCTGCACTGATTTCTTGAAGTTTATTTATTTTCTCATCTCTTAATAGCTTAAAACAAATTTTTGAGATTTCAGATCAACTTCTGAACCAGGAGCAGTCTTTGCATTCTTACAGTTTTTGTGGTGTTCTCTAGGGAAGTCTCTGCTCCATATGAGGCAAATGATTTCACTGAAACAGTTCATTCACCAGAGTGAATCAGACCTGTACCTACATTTTTCTTACAAATTATTATAAAAAATTAAACACAGTGGATGTTTTCTGTTGAAATAGGTAGCAACTCATCTTATGTGCTACCTTTCTTGTTCAACATTGTTCACAGCCACATGAATAATTTATTTGGAGAGAAGCCAGATGAGAGACAGAAAATTAGAACTAGGCTACTCTGAGGTAAGTGAATATGTGATTTTTTTTTTTTCCTACAGTTAATGTGATCTCACTTGTCCCCTAATAAAAGTTCATGAGAGGCTGGAATATAAATATTACCAAGCAGCTGCTGTGAGTTTAATCCATGTTCCATTAATGAAGACATTTTGCTCCTAGTGCTGGATCAAAACCTGACATATTGCTTTTTTGCATTCTGTGCTCTACACCTGCAAGGTTTTTTGGTTAAAAATATGTGATATGCTTCAGATAAACTGTTTTCTAAAACTAATTTTGGAATAGTTATACAATTGTGAAATAAGGATAGCTGTGGAAAAACAAACTACTGGATTTTGCTCTGACTGTAGGCTGGAGGGAGAGGGCTTTGCAGGCCGAGTATAAATATACTACCAGGCCGAAAAGAAACAAAGCATAACACACAGACTATATGAGAGACAGGAAGGTACACAGTCCAAGAACCAACAGCTTAGTCAAGGCCTTCTTTCACCTCCTTTAAATCTTGTGAATGCATATCATTCCAACCGAACTATTTATTTCCCAAGGTGCTGAGCAAGACTTGGTCTTATTTGAATCAGCTCTTGTACCACCTATACCCTCCTGTTAACACAAATCTGAAAAATAAAAGAAACCCCCCCAGTCCTCTCAATATTGGGGGAGGGAGTTCAAAAAAGGGGGAAACAAGTTATCACGGTTTAATTTGCAGAATAAGCCAAAAAAAAAAAAAAAGAGAGTGCCTGATAAATGAGAAATAGTCCCATTATGTTATTATTCTGTTACCTAAGAAACTATCTTCAAAACAGAAGCCCTCATAAATACTCTGGAGATGCATCAGACACTTTTGCCTGCTGTATGACATTGTGTATATGGTTTGGCAGGAGTTCATTGTGTAGAAGATAAACTAGCACATAGTGCCAGGATTCTATTACTCTTGACCCTGACCTTTGGCTGCATGCTGTTTCCAGTTGCACTCCATCTTTAAAAAAAAGACAGCGACCATTTTTTTACCCTTTCTTTTTTAACTTCTGTTTTTAAACTTCTTTACCATAACTACCCTTCGTCTGATACATATTTGAAAAACAAGTTTTCTGATCTCTTTCTTCTCTCTCTTTTTTTAACTTCTGTTTTTCATTCCTTTAACCAGCAGTAGTGCTCCTGCCAAAATTGGCTTTCCCATTCAGACTTCTCCTCTTTTTTCTTCTCTCCAAACAGTAACTACCTCAATAATGTAGAATAGTGTAAAGTATCCCAGTCACAGAGAAAATACGTTCTTGGAAATGGTTTGTTTTTCTATGCTATATTTACTATTCTATGAATCCAAGATATCCATTTATTGCTATTAATTAAATTTGTTAGTTGCAAAGTCTTTGGAAAGGAGGTGTTATTTTCATTGATACAGAATCAATGTTCAGAGCTGTCAACTCTATTACAGAGAAGTGTAGAACCATGTAGGGTATGTGAAATATTTAATTATGCTCTCTTCCTACAGAGTTATGATCACTACTGAAATTCCAAAAGTACTGCATAAGGTTGTGGAAATTTACAAAGCACTTTAATACAAATCTACAATATAAGCACTTGGTAAACTACAGAGATTAGATTAGGCCACAGGAAAGCAGAGGGATATTCTTGAAAGTTTATAAGGCTTCCTTCTGTGCTCCTAGTTCAGGCAAAACTCCCAGTGAAGTCACTGGGAATTCTGTTTGTATTAAGCAGGACAAAATTAGGTCTCTGTTTTCCCAGTAGGGATCAGGCTAACTGCCATGGATGAAAATGTTTTCAAATAGAAAGCAAAATAAACTTTTTTTCAACTACCTCTGGATGTCCAGAGTGGACTTTTAAAACTTAAATCTTGTTATATCCAATGGATTTTCATTTTGTGAATGTTGCAGTAATCAGAGTATACTCATTTGTTTATGCAACTTTTAATAACAAAACAGAAAAAGAAATTACAAAAAAACTCCCAGACATGTTTGGTTTTTTTTTAGAGGCTAAGTGAGAGAGAATCAATGAAACTTCACATAAATGCTATACTTGCAAGAACAGAAAAATTTAGAAACCAAATTCATCATAACTTGACAAAAGTCTCTGGTGCATTAAAGACAACAAAGATGTGTTGCAATATAGCTTTCCTAAATGTTTAGCTTACTTTAGAAAAAGAAAATGTTAACACTGTGATTATAAACTGTTAATACTGGTTTGTATTTGGGGGCCAGGACTGAAAATGATATAAACAAACTGTTGTTACAGAAATTTCTTCTTTAGTTAACTCTTTCATTCTACCTGTATTTCTGTATTACCAGAAAGTAAAAGCAGTATGATGAAAAGGAAGAAATCCCAAAATCCCTGAGATGCACCTCAAGTCCTACTTTATACACTTGATGGTAGTTTTCATTGCAATAAAAATTTATTTATTTTATTGATTTTAATAGAGAGTTAAGATTTCATAATCTGTATTAACAGGGAATTTCCAATGAAAACCAAGAAGTCATTACTGGATAAAGGTCCTGATTGTATTTAACAGTGCCAAAAAATTACTTACCAGAAATACTTATGATTAAACATCACAGTTATAAAGCTTAATCTATAGGAAGTTTATTGGGAATTCTAAAAATCATAGTAGATAATGAAAAATATTAGAAACACGACTTTAGAGTTACCTGCTCCTCTCAAACTGTTACACTAAGGCTGTTTGAACAGAGGCTAACAAGGAAAGGATTATCTAGGCCCATTTGTTGGCCTGCAAGCCAAGTGACATGGCCTGGCCACAATCACACTAATAAATTCTTTTACATTACAGAACAGGGTGGCTGCATCCAAACCTCCCCCTGGGAATGGTCCTTGGCATGTGCTAGTTCCCAGACAGATAGTGCAACTTGACATGAGCCAAAAGGGCACCAGGGAATAGATTAACAATTTAACTATACAGATAACAGCTCTTGGACTGCTGCCCTGGTCCTGTCCACTTCACTAATACAGTTATGGTCAAAGATTCTGGGTCCAAAATGTTTTACATACCTATTTCCAAAATGGAAAACCTCAGAATCACTAAATTGTGTGGGCGTATAACAGACATTAGAGGAAATAACACTCCTATATTTCATTATGCAGTTAGAAATACCCCAAAAAATTCCACTTCCAAGTAATCTAGAATTTTATGAAGAATTTGCCCTCCTAGATTAGCTGTTCTCTCTTCTCCAAGAAGTCTTGATAAAATCTGGTCCCCAAGCCAAAAGACAAGGAATTTTAACCAAGGCTTTAAGCAGACATCCTAAAATGTATCCAGTTCACATAGAAGTAAGATGAAGGAATATCTAGCCTGAGCTCTTCAGGATTGTGGGGATAACCTAGATAACTCCATTTCCATCAGTGTTTGGAGTAACACTGTGACTGGACAGCAAAGTGCAAGGAAAAGCTAAGGCAGTAAATTTTCATCTGAAAGAAGACATATCTACCTATTCACACTAATTAATGTGTTGTCATGTGGAAGGAAGTATGCAAAAACTCAGTATTTTTTTTTTTTGGTAGTTCTAAACAAATTTTTCCTGCTGCTGCAATCACTTGATTTTCTTATTGAAGTTTCAAGGCTGGTTAAGTAAATTTTAGTCTATACTGTTATAAAAGGCTTTACTGCTCTTTTTTACCTTTTCCCCAATTATGTGGTCATGTCCTCTTCCTTGTTCTTGGCAGTACACAGTCGCTTGGCTCAGGAAGCTCATCCAACAGTCCGTGTAGTCCCATGAATAGCTGCACATGCAGAAAAGTTAGAGAACATGACCATTTCTGAAAAATTGACAACACTGGACATGTATAACCCAAAAAAAAAAAAAAAAAAAAAAAAAAAGTGGAGAGTGGAGAAGGAAACACACTAACTGTAATCAAACCTAATACAGGCTTCTGCAGAGGAGAAAGGAATCTGTTCTCTGTGCCAGAAGGGGATAGAACAAAAAATAATGGGCTTACATTGCTGCAAAGGTGATTAAAGTTAAACATTAGGAAAAACATTCCAGCAGTACAGATAGTGGACTGGAACACATTGCTTAAGGAGAGTGTGGAATTACCATCACTACAAGCCTTTAAAACAGCTGTTTTTCCAACAGCTGTCCACAATGTCCTTAGCAGAGCCAGTTCTGCCTTGGGGCAATGCAAAGTACCACATGACCTCTCAAAATCCTGTTTCAGTTCCATTTTCTGTGACTGCATGATTGGATTCAACAAGTTGTTAATCCATGCCCTGTCACATTACATGATAAGTAGAAGTTAAGGAAAGAGTCACCATCCAAAAGAAATATTAGCTTGTTTTCTATGTAATTGAAGCCTGAATTTGCCCAATTCCATCACACAGGGCCTGAGTGGGAGAAGAGAGACTGAGGCATAGGATACAGGAGTGAGTTGTGCCTGTGACAGGAACAGTTCTCTTTCTGAGAGCTACAGATTCTTCTTATGCTTCATTTTCCTTCTTTCTAATGACTATAATTCTCTCATAGAACTAATGACTGTGATTCTCCAGATGGAAACTTTTGCAGAAGTATTATGTCATTACTGCTCTCTCCTATTAACAGACTTCTGTCCCAAAGCAGTCAGTGAAGATGGTATCTGAACCCAAATACTTCAGTTAGGCATATGGTGTCTTCCTCTAGAGGCTTTCTAGAGCACTTATCAAAGAACTGTTTCTGCTGGCAAGTTAGAGAACTTGTTATTTCAGGAGCAATTTTTCCCTAATCTTCAACAGCAGTAGTAAATTAAATATGCCAAGGGCCGCTCTGTGGCCTCCAAGTCAAACGTCAAGACCAGGCTTCCTCCACACTATTAAATTACTTGACCCTACAAAACACCTTTTGGAAGAGTTCCTGCTAAATCCTGAGTTGTAGTAGAAATTGTTCTGAAATGTGTTGATTGACCTTGTCGAAAAATAAAACCAGAGAATTAATGGTGTAACTGCTGAAATTTCAGTGGCTGGGAGTATTCACTAGTTGTATTTAATTTACTAGTGTGGAGGGCACACAATGGCTAAAAATTTGGTAATAGCTGCAGAGCTAAAGTTAGATTGGATTCCAACATGAAGTGTGTTAAGTATTTAGAGAATCAGAGAATATTTTAATAGAAGATCATAAAATCCCAGAATGGTTTAGGTTGGAAGGGACCTTAAAGATCATCCAGTTCCAATATCCTGTCATGGGCAGGGATACCTTCCACTATACCAGCGCCCCATCCAGCCTGGCCTTGAACACTTCCAGGGTTAGGGAGTCCATAATCTATCTCCCTGTGCAACCTGTTCCAGTTCACCACCCTTCCAGTAAAGAGCTTCTTCCTAATGTCTAATCTAAAGCTCCTCTCCTTCAGCTCAAGGACATTCTTCCTTGCTCTATCACTTCATACCCTAGAAAAAAGTCCCTCTCCAGCTCTCCTGTAGCCCCTTTAGGTACTGGAAGGCAATATAAGCTCTCCCAGGAGCCTTCCCTTCTCCAGGCTGAACAGTTTCAGCTCTCAGCCTGTGTTCACAGGGGAGGTGTTTCAGCCCTGTGATCAACTTAGTCACCTCCTCTGGACTCATTCCAACAGGTCCACATTTTTTCTTGTGTTGGGTGCCCCAGAGTAATTCAGATGGAGTTCAGATATGAAAAATACCTTTTCTTTCACTCCTATTCCTGTGCCTTCATGTGTTTGGACAACATTCACTATTTTGGTAAGCTGAAGGTACTCTTTATAGCTTTCAAGAATTCACTCGTAAGCCTGCTGCTGAAGAAGTGTGCACCTCAGAGATAAGGGACAGGGCTTTGCAGGAGGCAGTTGAGTACATAGGGAGGAAGGTTCTAAGGAGGCTGATAAATTCCTGCAGATGCAGCTGTAAAGATAATCTTGGTCCAGTTATAAAAATCTTTTAAAAATTGCACAAGCACCTGAAATTTTCCTGTTCTCAGAGAGATTATCTGTGCCATGCTGAATTCCAGGGGCATAATCCCCAAGTTTATCTGAGAAATGTACTTCCAAAGCCTTCTTCAGTACATCAGCAGGGCGTGCAAATGAAAGAATTCACATAAAACGAGGCAGACCTTCAAGAGATACCTGCTCCTCAGGTAAACAGTGCAGAGTTTCACACTTGTTAGAGGATGAGTCAGAAGAAAAGCATCTAGGAAACTGATTCAGCAAGAGTAATTAAATGTAAAACTATTCCAAGAACTCAATTTAATATTTAGGGGTAATATTTATTAAATTTAAGATACTAGAAAAACATTCACTTATCAAATATTTTTGGCACAGAAACAAAGTGAAGGATATCTGAAGGTTCACTTACGGCAGAAAGAGAATTTAAGGACAATAGGAAAAAAGCAAAGCGAGTTGGAGTATTTGTATTTGGCTACAGAAGGAGCTAAGGCAACAAGATATAAAGACAGCAAGAGGTATCAGGTTGAGAACTTGGTGTTATGATCGTGTAGGCAATGTTCCCAGGACAGTTGTGAGGGAGAGAAGGCCCCAGGAGAGCAATCAAGGGGAATTACCCATTTATAGAGACAGTTTTGTTTTAGAGAAGACTGTATGGTAGCAATGATTGATACACATTTTATTTATTTACAAGTGCCATGGTTACCCAGACAAGTTTTGGTCTCTGTGCTCTGGGCACTAAGTGTACGTGAGGCTGTCCACACCCCAAGAAGCAAACAGGCAATTTAAACTGGGGTAGGAGCTTTAGGTTCACCTGGAAAAGTGATCTCAGCTTGACAGAAAGCATCCCAAAATCCCAGAGGTTCATCAGCCTGAGCTTGCCTTAGCCTCAGGAGAGCACAATATCTCGAACTCAAATATACACTGTCTTAGCCATAAGAACACAAGATGCTGGAAGCATTTTGGTCTTTAAAACAAGAATATGGCCACCAAACATGTCTCGAAATTAATTACTAGTGCTTTGAGCTAGTTACTGCCTCTTGCAAGGTTGAGCTGTGAAGATCCCAAGAAGAATCAAAGAGAAACTTCCAAAGAAAGCTTGTTCTGTGTATCCACCAGTCAGCAGACCTATGAAATATCTCCCCAAAGGATGACATAGATGCAAACACTTACATGGGCTCAAGGGGAGACTGGACAAGAACATGGAAAAGAAATACACTGAGGATTAATAACTCAATAAATGATATCAAATTCAGGAAATCCTCTAAAAATAGTTGGAATCTGAGAGAGTATTTGGGGTTGCTTCTGCACCTCTTTAGGTGCTCCCTTGGCCAGTGTTACAGATGGTATCGCTGTTCTCATGATCTCGTGTGCTGGAGCAGCAGCTGAGGAACATCCTGATTCACACATGGATTATGTCCAAGGTGCATGTCTTGGTCTTGTGTAACAGGGACCACATGGCACCACATGAAGCAAGAGTTTAGCATGCTCAGTCTCCTTCTTTCCCTTTTCTTTCACCCCTCCTCCTCAGCAATACTGTGGAAGCAGCTGTTTATGTTACTCCTCCCTGGGCCAAAGAATGAATGATGTCTGCATTAGTTTGAAGGAATCCCTCTTTGAAGGAATTCCTCTTTGAACTGCTTTTTGAGTTCCTACGTAAAGGTCATTCATCCTTGCACAGAAAGCAGAAAACTAAAGTTTATGGATGTATATAAGAGTATTAACATTAAAGCAGAGACTGATATTTACTACTTGTTTTGAGTGTCAAGAAATAAAGCTGGAGCTCTGAAAACTAGTCTCATAGGTATTGGTTAAATTGAAATGCAAAGGAATCGTATTGAACTAATTCATCATATGCACTTCATTTTAGTACTATTTCCTAAAATTTTCAAGTTTAGTGCTTCACTGAAAAGATGGAATAAAACGCCATACTGTCATGGGGGAAAAAAACCCAAAACCCACTGCTGCAAAAGAAATAGTTAGTGATAAGATCATTTGGTAGAAGCAAACAGCAACACATAGAACTGCCACTTTGGACAAACACCAGCTGTTCTGCTTAGACTTCAGCCAAACACCAAGGGGAACTCTTCCCTCTGTTGTCCAAGAAGCTTTTTCATTTCAAATAATCTAAAATATAACCACTTTTGCATATTTTTAATGGGCATATATAAACTGATATAGTTCCATGTATGTACATTCATATTTATACTTCAACAACCCTCCAGGCACAGACACACATATATTTTTACAACTATCTATCTAGGAATAACTACTGTGTATATTAAGGTTACTGAAGTATGTGTTAAGTATGTAGAAATTATTCATTTTTATAATACACTAAAACCCAGAATGTGAGGAGGCAAAAGTATAGTTTAGAGTTAGCTGAGGTTTGAAAAAAATGTGGGTTAGTGCTACAGACAAAGCCAACTACACCAGAAGCTGCCTAGTTTATCAGGTTTCCCTCAAGCTTAGAAAGGATTCTGTAGCATCAATTTTTTTTTTCTTTTTTTT
>VZRL01006030.1:598760-609987 GCA_013397895.1 Origma solitaria
TTTTTTTTACTTTCCTCCATAGAAAAACTGGTTATTTTCAGAATATCACTAGCCTATTAGGCAGAACTGCTCTTGGCTCTTGGGTATATGAGTAAAGTTTTAGGTACTTGTTATGGAGATAATTCAGACCATTATTAAAGTTTTAAACCTAGCAAGCCATCCTAAGTCTCAAATTTGATCTTATCTTGGCTTCCTTTTGTCTGTGTGTGCATTTATGCATCCTCTTATATGTATACATTCTATTCATATGCCTTTTTAAATTTGTTCATGATAGATGTTTGGATAACACTGCATATCATTGAAAGATATAATCAAATCACATAGAAGTGTCTTTTTTTAAGGACTTTGCTATTAATGGAAATCCAGAAAGAAATACATATTCTTACAGTCATCTCAACGCAGTCAGGAAAACAGGTTCAATAGAACTCATGTTCTGCTTCCAATTCAACTTGAATCCAGCTATAATCAGTAGATCACAAAGGTTTTATATATGTGTGTGTGTGTGGGTATGTATAAAATGCTCAAGTCAGTTTAAACACAGAACATATTTTTGAAATTAAGTCTTAATTTCCAGCGCCATATTTACTAAAATAAATAAAGTCTACAGTACGGATATATAAGTACAGCCTGAAATCATGGAAATAGGTTTGACTTAAATGAAAGCTCAAGTTCGCATATTTTCCAGTTTATACCTGGAAAATATCACCTTTTATTGCAACTTATCTGTTAGGGCTGGTTTATAAGAATTAACGCAAATAATAAGAGTGAAAGTAAGATTAAATCACCAAGATTTCCCTCCACATGAAAATGTTCAGATTTTTCAAACCCATGTACTATTATTGTCCATGAGCCTGGAAACAAACCCTGATATAAACACAGAATCCAAACCACAGAACATGACTTGTTTAAAAAGTTAAATTCTGTGAAGTAAGGCAGGAAACAAGATTTATCCTTCTGGGATTTTTTTGGCATGAGCAAGGAACTAGGCATGCTCAGTGCATGTCATATCCTTCATCTATCACTGCTCTCTGAAGTAAATCAATTTTTTTTTTAAACTCAAACCAAGGGAAGGCAACACAGCCACCATCTGAAATGTGTAGAAATCCTTCTGTTTGACATGGCATTAAACAGAAGAAGGCAAATTACAGTGTGTTGCCTTAAGGATTATTGTTGCACATTTTGTGCCTTCTGGCTGTGGCAGTATTTGTTCCTCCAAGTGAAATTAGCTGGGCCCAAGCCATTTTGCAACACTGTAAAAATAAATTGCTGCACTTGATAAGTGAATGTTAAATTTGTCACTCTAAGCTAACTGCAAATTGTTTTAGTGTCTTCAGGATAAATTGGCAACCTCTGATAGGAGCATTGCAGAAGGTAAACTTTGTCCCTTTGAAGCCAAGTTTAGGTTATAGCTGGGGAACCAGAGCAAACACTCCTGCTCATGAGAAGGAATATTTTCAACACAGTCCAAAGCTTCCAGATTAGACAACACCAAGTAAAAGTCCAGGATCATGCTAACACTACTATTACATCACGTTACACTTGTAGGACAATTCTGTTTAAATATCAAGATGATCTGAAGTGTTTGCTTAGGGTATTGGAGAGGAGGGAAGTCCTACAATAAGGAAAGAGATGAGGAAAAGGATGTTTGATGGCCAATTTTCTTGTGTGGTCAGAAGTGCTTGCTCCTGCAATCGTCCTTGGTGCCAGCCTCTCAGGACTTCTCGATCTGAATTGAATGCTGTATCTTCCTTCAAACACCTGCAGGCTTGTAGCAGGAAGAAAATGATGGTGTAAAACCAACTTTATTTGGGTGAAATTTTGGAATCAGGTCTTCCGTATCCATAGTCTGCTTGGCATGCACCATAGCTGGACTTCAGTGGTCTTTTTCTCATACAGGCTTGTAAACTGGGGAGTCAGTCAGTCAGTCAGTCAGTCAACTTTCCTATTGGAAAGTCCCACTTCATAAAGTCAGCATGTCTCTTCAGGAACATGTTATTTTTTAAAAATAACAAGTGATTTATTTTTACTGGGAAGAACTGAAATAATGTATTCCCTATTACCCACCTGAGGATGCCTGCACAGAGACAGTTCAGCTGACCTGTGAGCACAGGCAGGCTGCTGGAAGGAGAATTCAGGGCTGGAGGAGTCAGCTCCAGCATTCCCCATGTTGTTCGCCATCTATATCCTTCTGCAGGACCTGGCCTGGGCCAGAAATGATTCCTCACATGTTTGTGGAAGACCGTGGTCAGATCCCCAAGTACACCTGGCAATCTGTCCCCAGGTCTGGCACAGAGAGGGAAAAAAGTACTACTTCACTTCTACTTCAAGGGAAGCTTTCTGGAAATTTTGTGAGGAAGAAGAAGAAAAACCTGAAACATTTCTGTCTATTTGTTATTAAGGAATCAATAAAATAATGCCAAGTGGTAGATTTGAGAACGATTCAAAAAAAGAGAGGCAAAAAAGGTGGTGGTTGGGATATTTCTCTTCAGCTCTGGTTTTGCAGATGGGTTCCTGTTTTCTCTGTGGTTTTGTTAACTAATGGGAGCAGTGAGAAATTTTTACCTTCTGTAGAAAGCACAGAGAAATTGAAAGATTTCCAACACATGCTTATTAAAAGGCAGTGCAGCCTTCCTAGTGGTCCCAAGTGGCCTGAGGGGGTGAGACAGTAGTTTAGAATCTCAGCCTGTGTAGTCCCTGGTCCCTCGCTTCCAAGACTGCAGCTACAGATGCTTGCTTCAGCAGAGGTTTTTGTGATAATGGACACCTCCTCTGGGACCTGGATTAAGCCCAAGATTAAGTCACTATAGCAACAAGTTTCACGGAGTCATTGCCAGTAAATATTATGGTAATTAGTTACTGAAATCTAGGGTAAGTCATTATTCATGGTCTCAGTATCAAATATAATGAAGAAACATATTTAATGGTGACTTTTCTAGACCACTCTTTGCAAGTTCCTTCAGGCAGTTGACAACATTTTAAAGTACATAATTAAATACGAACAACAGAGAATTGTAATGCAGTGAATATGCACAATATGACTGAAAATTATAATGGCACTCCAAGATATTTTTGGGGGGTTTAAGGTGGAAACCTTCCCAAGCACAAGGACAAGACATATCCCGGAGTTTTAAAATAGATCTTTCTAAGAAGACAGAAATAATAATAATAAAATAAATCGATTGTGTAAGCTTGATGAGTTTGTCCACTGAAGCACTGTGGCATATTACCTTACTCTTTGCCTCACCAGTTTTGCTAAGATCTGATACAACAAAGGCTCAGAGAGACAAGATGCAACTCTTGAGGCAGTTTAATAAATCTTTTCACCCTTTTCATCATTCCTGCTTTTTGCTTTTTTCTTCTTCTTCTTTTCCTCCCTTCCTTTCCTGAGACACAGCATCTCGCACTTTAAGATTACTCCTACTGCAAGTACCAAGACACTGCTGCATGATCAGCTGCAGCTGCTGGAGAATAACTTTCAATTATGGTGAAAATTAAGAAACTTTTAACATTATTTTGGTACAACTGGAATTGCTATTCTCACTAAATTTCCAATTAACTTTCAATCAAGTATGCAATTTCATTTATCGTAGAAATTATTTCTGAAATATTTTGCTGCGGTAACTCTGAGTGTTTAACAGCAAAATTTGGGTCAGGAATTGCCTTTTGATTGGTATTCTTTGCAAGAGAAATACTTTATTGCACTTCATACTAATAAAAGCAATATAATTGAAAGGGACTTTTGCTTAACTGCCATGATGATAGAGAACTGAAAGCGGTGTTGCCAAGCAAACATATCAGAATGGCCTGAAAAAACCCTACAGAAACTGTGCAATAGAGAAAACGAAAACACAAGGAAACAAACTAATACATTCTGGGTTATTTCGCTTTGTCTCCTAATTTCTGAAATGTCATGGTGTGCACAAGTTACCTAATCAAAATTTTCCTTGCTACAAGAATCATAGAATGCTCTGGATTGGAAGGGACCTTACAGACCACCTGGTTCCAACCCCTCTGCAGAGGACACCTTCTACTTTGGAGCAATTTCCAGGTTTCTCCAACTCCTGTCCAGCCGAGCCTTGAACATTTCCAAGGATGGGACATCTACTACCTCTCTGAGCAACCTGTAGCGGTGTTTTATCAGCCTCATTGTAAAAAACTTCTTCTTTATATCTAATCTGAATTGACCCTCCTTCGCTTTACAAACATTACTCCTCGTCCTATTGCTACAGGCCATGCTAAAATGTCTGTCCCTACTTTTCTTATACTCCCTTTTTAGATACCAGATGGTGATATAAGTTCTTCCTGGAGCCTTCCCTCCAGCGTGTTGATTCCACCACACATCTTGGGGTTGCCAGCAAACTGGCTGAGCTTGCACTCAATCCCACTGCTCGTGTTGCCCACAGAGATGTTAGATCCCATCCCAATATCACCCCCTGAGGTGCACCATTTGTCACTAGTTTCCACTTGGACATTGAGATGTTGACCAGCCAGCCAATTCCTTTTCCCCAAGTGATCCTTCTGTCAAATCCATGTCTCCAGTTTAGAGACAGGGATGTCACACGGGACAGTCCCAAATGCTTTTCACAAGTCCAGATGGATGACATCAATTACTTTTCCTTTATTCATCAGCACTGTAACCCTGTCATAGAAGGCCATCAAATTTTTCAGGCATGATTTGCTCTTAGTGAAGCCATGCTGGCTGTCACCAATCACCTCCTTATTTTCCATGTGTCTTAGCATAATTTCCAGGAGGGTCTGCCCCACAGTCTTCCCACCCATTGAGGTCAGACTGACTGGCCTGTAGTTTCCCAAGTCTTCTTTTTTTTCTTCATAAAAAGGTGGGATATGTTTTGCCTTTTCCAGTCAGTGGGAACTTCACCAAACTGCCACAGCTTCTCCAATATGGTGGATAGTGACTTAATCACTTCATCTGCCAGTTCCCTCAGGAACCATGGAAGCATCTGATCGGGTCCCATGAAATTTTGCACCTTCATGCTCCTTAGGTGGTCTTGAATATGGTCATCTTCTATGGCGGGAGATTGGGGATTCTATTCTTCATTCTCCCAGAATCAACCTTGATTGAATCCTGAAAAGAAAGGAATTTTTTGTTCCACCATGGAAAGTCCTTTAGCCCAGATGGGCAAACAAAATGCTATTCTCATATCTCTTCCTGCTTATCAACAACAGCTTTTCTGCTTTGGTGGATTTGGGCAATGAGATTTGATTTTCTAATACAAAAGCTGAGGGCTAGAAATAACTTTGAGGTATTTTCACATCGCCAGCTCTGCTCATGTTATATTGAAAATTCCCCTGCTGTGCTAACACAGATATGTCAAAGGTGGGATGAAATCCTCTGCACCAAGCAAAAGGTGTTGGTGCTGACTATGGCCTTGTGCTTCAGAGCCAAGTTGCAAGAAATCCTGTCAAATGAAGAACTGATTAACCTGCCTTGTGGAAAACTTTATTCTTCTAGTAGCTGAGGTTACCTTCATCTCTGCAGTATGAATATAGATGATGGAGAGCGTACATGCTGTGAAAAACTTATACCTGAACAGAAACAGAGCTATAGGTGAGAAAACAGAAAAGAAAGTCAGGAAAAAAGCCCTGCTTTTCTATTTTTTTTCCCATTTGATTATTCTGGGACTGAAAATAGAATCTTTATCCTTTTTCATTTATGAACTGCATTTCATAAAAGAAATTATGTCTGCATAAAGGAAGTTTTTTTCCTTTCTGGTTTAAAACTGTTGGTCAGTGAATGTTCATTAGCATATATTATTTAAAAAAATTTTTTTGCAAACAACAGCATCTGGTGGTGATGTAACTACAGCTCAAGTCATATTTGGGTTGGATATTTTTGGTAGGATTTATAATCTGGTCTTGTTTCTATCAACACAGATTGATACTGACTAGCATGCAATTGCTGTTTTTACTTCAGTGATTGTTGAATTAATGAGTACTTTTCCTTCAACCTAAATGTCTCTTCCCTTTTTTTAGTTTACTTTTTCATTTATAACACTAAAACTTGAAGTCACATGCTGGTTTAGGCATAAAACTCATTTGTGCGCTTTGATAGCATCATAGATTGAAGACCACATTCTACTCTGTGTGTTAAGACCTACTCTTGTCCAAAGACTGTGACTTGAGAGCTTTGCCTGCAAAGCTTTCTCAAACACAGCATCTCTTGCTAGGCTTACAAGAATAGGACAGAGCTGGAAAGAAGAGGATTTTAGAGCACGCAGAAGTCCAAGCACAGGATACTCCTAATCCCTTGTTCGGTTACCCAGAGAACAGCGTCTAAAGACAAAAATCTTGGACAGCACCTGCACTGCATTTTGAGAAAGCATGACATAGTATCAGAAATATGTGAGCTTAACCTGCTTCTTGTCTTGGCAGAACTGCAGCAACTCCATGGTTATTCCTACGCCAGTACACGAGCAGGCAGCAGAGCCAGGAGAAACACAGGTGTGGAGCAGGGAGCTCAGGCAGGGCTGCAGGAGCAAGAGGCTTCAGGGAAAAGCCATCAGCCTGCAGCCAGGGTGGACCTTTCTCCTGCTGCCTGCAGCTCCACACCAGGGATGTGATGAAGGTGTGAGTTACTGGGGGTGGAGCTGTGGTTTCAGCTTCTACCACAGCTCAGTTAATGTATGGTGCTGGCTAAGTAGCAGCAACTTGTAATTGCTGTGGCTTTGTCTACTGTGGTGCTATCTGATCTGGTGAGGGAGATGACAAATATATGGATTTATTTAATTTCTTCATTTTCATTTACGATAATTTAAAAAGACGCCTTTCCAAGGCATCTAGCCTCCCCCCCCAACATGGTTAATAATTCTATAAAATAAAAGCACCATTAAAGTAATCATTTCCACATGCACTGAGTCAGCCAGCTGCCTTCTGAAACTCCCTTCCACTCCTTTATCATTGTGGGAAGCCCACAATCATCCCTCTCCAAAATCTCTATCAGAAAAATGTCTGGACAGAGTGATGCTGCATAGTGAGGCTGTAAAACGTCTTCATGGAAGGCACAAGGCTTTTTCAGAGCAAAATCAGATAGCATGAATTTATGTAATTTTCAACCTGTAATCTAGAGCTGTCTTTGAGCTGGATGCCAAAAAACAAGTTATCATTAGTACCATTGACTCTCTTTCTCACTTAATAGCTGTTTCTACCAGGAGTTTTACTCCAGACAAGACTGTATCAGTTTCCCTAAATTCCCTCACTGTCTTTTCTGCAAAGGGCTCATATGAGCCTTGCCTTCTGTGGATTTTTCTCAAATTATACCAGATAATGCAAGAGATGATAAATTTAAACTGAGCACTTCTCAGTTTCCATTAGGCCCATAGAAGTGCCATCAAACTGTTCTGGGATAACAGAGGATTGGTAGAGCCCATTCTAAGGAGTAATCATATTGCTCATCAATTGACGGCTGAAAATAGAAAATATCTGTCTATAACCATGCATGGATGTAAAAAATTACCATAGACAATAATACTGAGACCAAAAAATAGATAAAAATTGGCAAAGAGTTTGGGCTGATCATTTCTGAGCATCAGAAGAGTTACTGAATAGCCTCTCAAGAGCCACAGTGGGAGCAAAATACACCATAACTTTTAGATGACAAGCACAGAAAAAATTGTGCAGTAGCAGGGACCTCGCTATGATTCCCCAAACCAGACCTTGCTACAGCTTTATTACAGAGACAAAACACTAAAATATGAAGCTGGGTTAAAATATATTTGTGTGTGAAATGCATCCATGTTAGCACTTAGCATTATTCCTTATAATATCATATTGTTCTAAAAGCAATAACCACTTGTACCTATGATGAGATCTGCATTCCCTGAAGAATTTCCAATTGAAACTCCTCAGACTGCCCTTGTCTTGGCAGATCCACTGGAGCTCAGGAGTGCTCTTCAGAGGTTCCTCCATCCAGCTGCAAGTCACTCCCTGAATAGCAACAAAAGGTGTGCAGATTGCACGTGTTTACTGAATGAAGAGGTACGATCGCAGCAATTAATCAAAATGTACACAGATGGTTTAATAGGTTCCCTAAGAGACTGTTGAAGTGAAGGGGATGCTGCTTTGGATCAGAGAGGAAGAGCAGGTTTTCTACAGAGGTTTCTTCCCATCTCAGTTACTCTGCTCCAACTTTGTGAGCATTGAAATGTCTTTCAGTAAGCCATGATCTCACTTGAGTTGCATCGATCCTGAATTTTTGGGGACTAGCAGAGTAGCAAAACAGAGAAATGTTGTGCCAAAAGAAAAAAAAATTAATTTACTAAATAGGAAATTATCTTTCCTCCTGAAAACCACAGTGCTAAAAAAGGAAAATGTTTCTTTTTCTAATAGCTTTGTGATTATGATATATAGAGGTAATAAAATCCCAACATGCAGAGAAAAATCTTTCTTTTTTAGAAAGCGGCAAATTGTTGTAACCCAAAGTAATTCAAGA
The DNA here is from genome assembly GCA_013397895.1 of Origma solitaria. Lineage (NCBI taxonomy): Eukaryota > Metazoa > Chordata > Aves > Passeriformes > Acanthizidae > Origma > Origma solitaria. The sequence continues at coordinate 607,210 of VZRL01006030.1, forward strand.
AACACAAGCATTTCCTTCAATTTTTCTCCTCAGCAGGGAAGAGGGTTCCTAGAGGAGGGGTAATGAAGCTCAGCTGAATTTTGGAGAAGGTCTATAATAAACTGTCCCTACATTACACATTGCTCAAGCTCTTATACTACTGGATTGAAGAATAAATAATTTTGCCATGTAGACATCAAGCCTGAAGAGTTGAGCATGAAAAGGAATCACTTTTAAGTGGTTTTCTCCTCTTTGTTTCCTCAAATATCGTTCTCACCTGTGCCAAGAAAGAATAAAATTTAATTTTTCTAATTTAAAGACAGACATATGCTGAGGGACAGTAGGGAATTAGGTTTATATGTATTAGTGTTTTTCCATTTCATGCAAGAAAAATGTTTAATAGTGAAGAGAAACAAATAATATTTCTCCCAACCTCCCCAGTTTTTCTTTGATTCTTTACTTCATAGTTCAGATTGGGAATGGCTTTCCCCCAGTTCCTCCAAGCAGGATCCTATAGGATTGATCCCTTCATTTTTCCATGTTTGGAATTACTTTTGCCAACTGTCAAATATTAGTTTTTCTCAAGTTGAAGTTTCCTGATCTACTAATGCTACTGTTCGCTCATCTCCACCAGAACTGCATCCACAGATGCATAATATACACCACAAAGTTTTCTTACAACAAAAACACTTCATCTTTATGGGACATTCAGTTCCATTTTTAGCCTACCTTTATGATTCTGTGTGAGTTGCACACACAGAACTAGATGTAACTGAATGCCCTATCTCCTCAGTCTGCTCCCTCACTTCCCATTAGCACTTTAAAATTCCCCTGGAGATAAAAATTATGTATTTGACAGGAGTCTTAAGAAAATAGGTTGACTTTGTCACAGAATTGTGATGTTCTGTTTTTCCTTCTCTCTCACTTCCCATCCGGGGGGGATCCTCAGTGCCTCATTCCATACTAATGCAGCAGCTCCAAGTTTGTTGGTTTGCACACAGATGGTCACACAAGTGCCAAGCGCATTGTTGAAGGTTACAGTGTGCAGTCAGTTTACTGTCAACACTTCAGATGCCACTTTTGTCACCAATAGGGTCTTGAGGGAGTCAATATGTTGTTGCTAAGCTTTTATGCACTAAATGTTTTGGAGTTTATTTGAGGAACTCTGCAATATCCTTATTCTTCTCCTATGTGCTCAAGATTGGGGCTGCTCAGTTAAAGGGAAAAAGGCAGTCATTAAAAGAAAGCTCTGGGTGATGATGAAAAGAATATTCATAAGAGGAATTAAGGGCTGGTAGAAGCTGACTAGAGGAATCTCCATCTCTGAAGCCTAATAGGATAAGACCTTTAGAAATATGATCTTGGAAGTTAGCATATTTTTGAGCAGGAAGTTGGATTCTTGGCCTCTAGAGGTCCCTTCCACCCTAGTTTTTTCCATGATTCTGTGATGGGTCTTTATGCTGCTGCAAGCAGGTTTTTTGGGAAGAGGACAGGGTTCTTGAGTTTTCTTTCTTGTCGTCTCAGACCCTGGATTTGCAAACCTTCCAGGCATGCTGCAATGACCATTACTTCTCACAGACTTTTAATGACCTCAACTATTAGACAGAGGTGCTGAGGTTTGAAGAAGGATTTAGATGAAGGTTTATGACATCGTCAGGTAGTACTTCTAAGAGAGGATATTCAAAAGCACTGAATATTGGCCTAAATAGTTCCACTGACATCAGTGGGTATTTTACCATGGATGTGAATGGCAGCAGTGTTAGGGCAAAGCCTAAGTACTTTAGAAAATTCTGTATTTTGGGAAAGTCTATGGATTGGAAACCCATAATTAGAAATGTAATGAATCAAACTATCATAATGCCCATTGTGGATTTCCTAGCTAGGCCTGTTAGAATTTAGGAAATACCTCTAACTCCCAACAGCCACCAAAAAAAAAAGTCTCTGAAGTTCTATTTACAAAAACTATGGCAAAAGAAGATGAAAGGGGTAGGAACAATGTTAGATATACAAAGGAAGAAAAAAGAAAAGGACTTGAAAAAGGCTTTTATACTATTGATAAAAATACAGACTAATTTGAATAATTTTTCAAAATGACAGCTTTTTTACTAATGAATCACTAAAATATTTTTCATTCAGTCAAACGATATTTTAGAAATTGTGGTACATAGAAAGGATATCCCTTGCTGTGCAGAGAAACATAATATCTGCTCCATGGAGTAGGAAACTTTAATGATATATGCAGTTTTGTTATTAAAAGTGAGTTATATATTTTGCTGTACAGTGGAAAATTGTGACCCAGTATAACATATCTTCACATTGTTTATAACTTGAGGAAAATCAACATTCTAGGTTCTCAGTTCGCACAGTAGGAATTACATTTATTTTGGCCAAATGTAATTTATATAACTGCAAGGAACAATAAAACATGAACTTTATAGTGTTTTCTTACCTAAAAATAATATAGAGCTTGTAAAAGTGAAGAGATTATTATTGTAAGGAAAAAGACAGTAACTTTAAAGCTGAAACTCATTTTACAGCTATGTAAAACTTACCCCAGCTCAAGTATTAAGGCACCTGTATCCTCATTTTCATTTACACACAATGATCTCTGAAAGTAAGCTTTGTTTTCTCAGTAGCAGAAATTACTGTTGAAGGAAAAAGCCTCGTTTATCCAATGTACCTTTTCTTATTTATCAATAAGTGGGATTTTCTGGAGTCCTAAGAACCTCTGCAGAGACTTGTACCCTCCAGGCTCCTCTCTCCTCTCCTCTCCTCTCCTCTCCTCTCCTCTCCTCTCCT